>MU853184.1:66144-318050 GCA_033085395.1 Xanthoparmelia taractica | reverse complement strand
TATAATTTTTTAAAAAAAGTTGAAAAAAAGTTGAAAACGACTATGTTCAACAGATACCACACCTTTCCGACCCGTACGAGTTACTATCTTAGCGTGTGGAAATAATATCGGGAAGAATCGTACTAATGTGTACTAAGGTCAAGAGCTAGGGAGTTAGATTAGAGGTAGTCGGGGAGTCAATTGTTGAGCGAATATGATTATAAACCAGATGTGAATTAATCACACTACTTAATATGACACGTTGCCATACTACTTCACTTGGGAGTTAAATATATCACTGCACTACGTAGAAGCCTGCTTATAAGACTCGAATAGTCCTTAGTATAATAATTCAAATAGAGGTGATTACGCAATAAGCGGTAACATCCCGGTAACTTTTTAGCTCTGTAGCGCAGTGATATAAGACTAGGTACCTCGTCAGCTAAGCTTGCTAGCTAATTAGCTTCGAACTCTTCTTTAGAATATACGTTACACTATATACTAACTATTAGAATTAAGTTAACGTTAGAGTATTTATTCTATATTAGTACTAGTAATATATATCTATCTCGTCGTAATCGTTATTTTTTAATTAGTGTTAGGTCATATAGGTAAATAGAGTGCGTCTTCTATGAAGCGCGACACTCGAACCCATAAGTTATATTTTTAACCCTATAATACGATTGAAAAGCGCCCTTACAATTAGTTAGTTAATTAATTAATTAATTAATAGAGTATATATAAACTAATAGAAGTTATAATTCGAGATCTAAAATAACGAGAACGTTATATTTTATTATTTTTATAGATAATTATTATAAATTTAATATCTACTTTCTATATACTAAGCTCGGTGTGAATTAACATTACTTCGAAGAAGAGTTTTTAGAGTATTCGTAGTCTATCTACTTAATTAAGTAGTTAATTTCACACACGTTTTATTTATTTCTTAATATAAATATAACGATAATATTTTTATAAGCGATAGAAGATCTCACGATCTAAAAGTATATAAATAATATATATAAAACGCTAGTAATTTCTTATCGCTATTATAGATATTAAGTTAATAAGATATTAATATAAGATATATATTAAGTTTAAGCTTTATAGACGAAAGATAGATTTATAAGAGAAGAAAAAATAATATTTTATTAGGAAAAAATTAATAATATAGAATTTTCGCTCTCTTTTATATATTAAATATCTATTTATTACTCGATATATAATATATTAATAAACGCGTATAACGCGTATTAACTACTTATCTTATATATTATTATCTCTATTATTTAATAAGAATATACTTTATATACTATAGTATAATTATTTATATAATAAATATATATTTTATTTATAGTAGATATAACTATTAAGAAAACTCTTTCTCTATTTCTTCTATTAGATTTCGAGATTTTAATAAATTCTTTAGTAATATTAAACTTTTAAAATCTAAGAATAAATTCTTTAAAGAGAAAGACAATTATTAAATTTAAATTCTAAAAGAGTTAAAACTAATATATAGCTTAGCGAAAATAATTCGCTTAATATATATAAAGTAGATTCTAGTTTAATAAAGATACTTAAGTAAACGACTTCTCTCTTCTTTTAGATTCTTTAAGAATTAGTCTTACTAATAGATCTATATACGAATATATATATCTTCTAGTTTTATATTACTATATACTTCTAATAACGAGCGTATTAAATCGACGTTATAATAATATAAAGTAGAGTTAATATTATAAATATCTAATTATATTAACGTATAGCTAGTTATAACTAGTCTTGACGCTCGCTTCTCTATACTTAGTCGACGTACACTCACTTAGCTAGATAAATAACTTATCTACTACACTTATTATTAATTATATTAATACTTAATTGTTAATAGTTAATTTTATAATATTTATAAGTATTTTATAATAGTTAACTAAATCTCGATATTTAAACTTATATCACCTTCTAGTAAATAGCTTATTTAGTGTGGCGCTAGTCTAATTCGACTAGTAGAATCGTAATTAACTTCCTTAGATCGTTACTAGCTCACGGGAATATAATCTAACCCCCTGCGGAGAATACTTCAATTTGAGCTCCGGGTAGCTAAAGGGAAAACATGGTCACCATCTGCTTTATTTTAGTCCCACCGAAGCAATGTCTATACAGAGAATACATGATCTTAGCAGAGATGCCCAGGAAAGGCTTCTCGCTCTTGCGGCAAAAGCCCGAACACGCTCGAAGTGAAAGCTAATAATACCCTAAGCATCCTGGTGTATCTTCTAAGCCATGCTGTATTCTTTAATCATCTGCGTCAGCTTCATACACTCGCTCGAATAATTTAGTGCAGTCGCGCCAGAGACCTGGTATCGTACTCTTCGGTGATATTAGCACTCCACTCCACACGTAAAAAGTTAGCTAAGAGCATACCTCTGTTGGTCCTGGAAATTGTCCATTTTCGCTCGGCATTTGAACATGAACGTCTTGCAATTTGCTTCTTGGAAAGCGTCTCCTGCCGCCTTCTCATCGTTCTCTTTCAACTCCATCAACTGATCCGCACTCATCCCCATAATCATTCTCCCTACGTCATCGAAACAGCTCAACCAGATTTGACCAGTGTGGTCGCTAACATTGATCGACATGATGTATCGATGCTCTGGCTTGGGATGAGTCTTGTCGCAGCGCTCACATCGCCACTGTCCAGGCTCGACCTCCAGGACCTTCTTGTTGCAGCCTTCTGACAGACACGCAGGGTAAGACACGTTGTCCTGCTTTACGTAAATGATAGTCGCCTTGGTAGTGAAGTAATCAGTGTTTTCTGACATGCCCAGGTTCTCCTCCTTTACCTGCATGATAGTTTTTGTCACCTCGTTCCTTCCACCAGCTGCACCCACAGAGCCCATCCCTTGGTGAGACATAAATGTGTCATTCTTGCCTTGAGCGTCATACCAGCCTTTGAGTTTATGGGCTTCATCTATATCTGGGTCTACTGTCATGGATCCGGACATGAGCAGACTTAAGCTTCGGCCTCCAAAGTCCGAAACTCTAAGACCTTTGAACGCAACAACAGACTCGGGCATAGCATCGAATTTTTGGGCTGTATCACCCCATATCGTAAGCCTTACAGAGTAACCGGTATTGTCAACCAGAGTGAGTTCGCGCTTATCGTAAGGCTTGCTCGTGGTCTTCGAAACAATCTGCGATGTCTCCCCGACCTCTTTAAGGATGCCAATTGTATCGATCGTTGTGTCTTTCTCGACTGATTGAAGGTCGGCTATGTTGGTGAAGTTGAAGCGTACCTGCGGGACACCGTTTTGCTCCTCGGCCTTTTCAACTAAAGTATCGCGCTCAAACGATAGCTCGTAGTCGTTGTTCACATTCGAAAATTGCTTCTTGGCCATATTTACTCGACAAGGACTGGTGATATAGTAGACTTGCCCCTCCTGAAAAACGTCATATAACGCATCGCACTGGTCGTTAAATCCAGTAGCTTTGATCTCTCCACTTTCGTCCAGCAGGTTGACGCTGAACAGTTTACCCTCGCCGTTCTTATTATGCCATGTCCTAATAGGAGGCTTGCTAGTACATCGCGCCTTGATGGTCCATTTATGTGCGTATGGGGACAGGGCTTCGATCGGATAGATGTTGGCGTGCGAAGCTGATGCATTTGGGTTTGTCCTCGAGGGTAGAGGTTGCTGTTGGTTTTGCTGTTGGGCTGGCTTATTTCCGTAGAATCCATTGGTGGCAATCGTTGTTGATTGAGGTTTGCTGTCATCTTCTGCCTTGAACTCCAATGCTTTTGGTTCGCCGATCTTATCGCACTCTCCTAGCTCTTCTAGAACATCAAGATCAAGTACTATAATGATTCTATGCAAATGTAAGTATTAGATGGTAGGATTAGACAAGGACTTCTTACCTTTTCCCCTTCACCTGATTCGCCTGGTATGACTTCAACTTTACGAAACAGCCTTTTCGAAGTTTTCCATCATGTACGACGTGATTTGCTTCTACAGCTTGTGAGCATACCCTGTATTGACCAGGTGCAAAGTAGCAGAGCTATGCGTGCTTACGAGTGGCAAGCATGCTCTGCACGAAGTTGTTGATGTCGCTGAATACAACTCTGAAGCGCTCCGGAGTGCCTTGCTGGCCCATCAAAGGCTTGACTTGAACGCACTGCAATATTGGTTGCGATACGGCGGTATTCGGATCCTCGCCAGAGTTGAATATCGCACTGAAGAGCAACGTGAGTATTGAGCGTCATTCGGAGTACAATAACTCACGCAAGAGAGCCTCGGTTGACGTGAGACGCTGCGTTGGCCGCCATAATTGTAGATAATCAGCGATGTGATAGGCGGTATTCGAGATTGGTTGTGGAATCTAAGTGAGTTGGGTCTTAAGTGGAAAAAGACCCAGGTTGACGCGTTGTTTGGTGGAAGCGTGTAAAGAGGTTTCGTGTTTTGCCCCGCTTGCACTTGCCGCATTTATTGGCCACCGTATATCTCGTTACAGCCGGTCAGGCCACTACCTCTCCTCCCTTAGATTCCAACTGACAGCTTGACTTTTGACGCGTCCATCATGGCTGATGAAGATGTTGCAACGAAAGCACCGGAGAGCGACGCAAAGGAGCCTAGCATGATGTCCGCCGAAGATACGCCAGCCCAGAAAGGGCCGAGCATGGGAGTGCGTTACGCATGCTTCCCGTTACTAGAACGCCGCTGACTTGGAGTAACCAGGAGCATTGTGTGACAGACAGACCTTCTCGTAAGTTTTGCTCTGTTCTCATCTCACAGTTCACTTCGGCTGAACGCGAAATAGCTGTTGGGGATCAGCAACCGAGTGGTGTGGGTCTGATAGCTTTGAGGGCAGCTGTTGGAACAAAAGCTTACTATGATTGAAGGAAACATCTAAGATTGCAGATGTGGAGGTGCGTCTAGTCAGACAATAGGAGTCACCAGGATCATTCCTTGATACAAGCGCCAGGTCTACATTACAAAACCTAGCGACTATCCTCATCTCCCCTCCAAGCTTTTACTCTTCCTAAGCAGTGGTACTGGCATACACTCCAAGAACAATCAGCTCCAAGCAGACAAGTATGCCAGCGAAGGGTTCTTAGTTGTCATGCCCGACCAGTAGGTTTTATTTTCGCCAAAATCAGGCCTACTATTAACAGTTTCCAGGTTCTCTGGTGACCCTTTACCCAAAAGCGCAACAGAACCAAATGCCGATGAACAGACTCCATCCGTGATTGAGAAAGTTAAGATGGGTTTCGCAACGACAGCTAAATCTTTCATGTTAGACATGTGGCTGGCCAGACAGACGCCGGAAAAAGTCCTTCCATTGATACGGAAAGTGCTTGAGGGCGCAAAAGAAGAGTTCGCAGATGCAGTTGCCAACGGGGGAGGTGTTTACGCTGTCGGCTATTGTTTCGGTGGCAAATACGTCTGCCTGCTAGCCGCTGAATTGCCTGACTCTGCTGCCCATGGTCAGGCACCGCCAAATGACGAAGAAGCCGGGATGGCAAAAGCAGAACCATTGATCAAAGCGGGCGCTCTAGCTCATGGCACCCTTATCACGACGGAGGATCTCCAAGCCATCAAAGCACCCATATCAATGGCTTGCGTGGAGAACGACCAGCTGTTCCCAGACGACGTCCGCATCGCGGGGCAAAAACACCTGGAGGAGAACAAGGTTAAGCACGAAGTCAAAGTCTACTCGGGTGTGCCACATGGCTTTGCTGTTGTAGGGGAGTACGGGGATCCGAAGATTCAAGAGGCGCAGAAGGAGGCTTTTGAGCAAATGCTTGCGTGGCTCAAGGCTCATTAGACATCAACTTTGTATGTCTATAGCGTGCTTTGACAGGAGCGAAGTATTGTATTCTATACCCATCAAGAAATAAATCATTAAAGCGAATATAGATAGATGTGAAGCAACACCTACTCACTCGAAATGCGCATACGTGTGACCGCTTTAGCGAGTGGGCTAGGTACATAAGTTGACCTTCTCATCAACAAAAGAAGGGGGCAGCTCTTTTTGACATATCTACACAGTCCGTTTTCAAGCGAGTACTGTGGTAACCTCTTCCCGGTCCTCTTGTCCTCAATCAATATCTCTGCTGATCATTCTGGAAGCTCCTCTGGCTCGTGGATATGCCATCCAGCTCTGCGACCCTATGCGAACAAGCTCTTTCGCTAATAAACTTCAAGAGCTATGGTAGTTAACAACAGTGATACTTTGGTAGTTCTTTGACTCAGTAATTCCAGCCCGATGGCGTTCCTACGCAACGGCGATCCGCACCCGTTCATCTGAGGAAAAACCCCTACTCGAAGCCATTGCTGGCCAGACAAGAAGTCTCAATGTCCCTACAAACCAATCTTAGCGTGCTCAGGCCCAATCGCGATGTCAATTTAGACCCTTTGTGAGCACAGCTAAGAAAAGCCGTATAGAAAGCAGTTTATTTCCATGATTATGCTCGCACAGCTAAGAAAAGCCGTATAGAAAGCAGTTTATTTCCATGATTATGCTCGATGCCTCAATGTTTTATGCAAAATGAACGTGTTTCGCTAAGCCGTTCAAGGCGTCATTCATTTACGATGAAGCTGTAATTTCCCACCAAGAGACGGAACAAAGTAGGAAGAGCAAATCCGAGTGTACTAGTATATTCCCCCTTCAAAGAGGAAAGAGGGTGGAGGCAGGGTGACCTGCAGACCTCCGCGCCTTACCAACCGAGAAGTCTCCTCTCAGACGAAAGCAAAATCAGAATGCATATTGAGGTCCTTGAAGATTCAGAAACGTTCGTACCAAAGTTAGGCCAAGAACACCTCGTGAGCGGCGTTTCTCTGCTTGCTTATTGGTCACAACCAAAAACTGCCGTCCGAGGGGCATGTCGACCAGATTCTGGTCCAAGGAACCATCAGCCTCGCGTTTCTGTCTCTCACATGTTGTCAGACCATAAATCGCTCGTCAAGCATGCCTAAGAAAAAGATTCCTCTTTCACTCATCTATCCAGTAATTCTTCCTATACTGCCACCGTCTATACCAGGCCGCACGTTCAGTTACCTTGATTATATATACTAATCATCTTCACCGTCTCGCCTTCCAACCTAGATACTCGTCGACCATGCATATGTCAACCGAAGCCATCATCGCAATTGTCAGTCTCCTTGTTGCGGCACCTTGCACCGCTATCTTGGTATGGAAGGTCATTCGGCGTGGACAGGACGAATCGCAACACTATTGTATGCCCTCATCACAGCGATACACATCCTAAGCAATAATTCTCACCATCGATGCTAGATGATAGAGGCGCTGCACAGGCAGACCAGCTGTCGCTACGGCTCCCTACAAGCGAAGGGTATGGCATTCGGGCTCAGGTGGAGATCACTCTTCATGTCGGACTTCTACTACCGCACCAGCCTCGAACAGAGTCTCGTGTGGGTCATCTGGATATCTTGCCGCTCTAAGTGCTGCATCGTCAGTCCTTGAGAAAGTGCACTCTCTGTTCATTGATGAGAATAGGACAGGAGAGTTGGAGCGGGTAGCTGATTGAATCAATTCTGCATCTGTATAAGATCTAACAAAGAGCCTGACTTTTCTGAACCTACGATCATCAGAAGCGCACCTTGAGAACCTGAATAGGTGCCTTTAACCTCCTCCATGTCAGTATGTCTGGAGCGCACCTGCCCGGTAAACTTTATATGGGGCATTCGTTTTGCTTGGCATTCGCGCACCAAAAAATCAACCTTTCGGTAGGATGTAGCCACAATCTGCTTCCCCCATGAACCCTTGTCCCTACAGAAGTAGAGATGACATAACGCGGATTCGTACTCAATATACGGGGCCCAATCGCGTCGCTTGTTGGCTCAAAAACAATCAAATGAGAGCTTCGCAAGTAGTTTTTGGGTGGTTGTATGTGTGCTGAGGGGTACGGGCGCATTTCGGATGCAACGCAGAACGAATGCCCCAGCCAACGACGGACAGCTAAATATCTATAAGCATGTCACAGTCGACGCATACACAAATTTTCTCATACACATCTAATTTGGAATAAAACGGAGTCTCATCCCATACTCTCGGCCTTGCTCTCCTTTACGAGTATACGACAGGTACTATGTGACACAACAAACCTAACTCTCCATGTCTAATAGTTGATCGCTATGGTACAACAGATCCATGTAGTACGAGCAACTTTACCCGGGCAGGTCGCGTCCAAGACCCTTTGCCAGAATCTGAGTAGGCGTACAGTCTTGGCACAGATTTTGGCATTGGACCAATCCACACGCAGCATATGATCGATTTTCGTCCAATCAATGTTTAGCTGCAGGCAGATGGCATGGGCTGTGTGCCTCGCAAATTTGCCTTATAACTCACCCCACCCCCGTTCAAACAGAAAAAACGCCCCTACTTTGTCTGAAATCAAACAACCCAATTATCACCTCCGGATCTGCTTAAAATGTCCGCCCAAGGTGCAAGAAACCCTACAGAAGATGACTGGCGTGTCCAAAAGCCAACATTGAAGAAGCTCTGGCTGGATGATCGCAGAAAACTGCTTGGTAAGGATGGAATGGTGGAAACCATGAAAGCAAAGCATAATTTCTCTGCATCGTAAGCCATAAGATGTCTGGGCTGAATAAGCAATAAGCGAGGTTGCTGACCGCTTCCCAGCAAGTGGCAGTACGAAAAACATTTTAGAGACTGGAACTGGAAAAGGAATCAGAAGAAAGGAGATTGGGAACAACTTTCTGCCGTGATCACTGAGCGAGAACGCCAGGGAAAAGAATCCGACGTCTACATCGATGGTGAGCCCCTATCACGCGACAAGTTACGCAAGGAAATTTCGCGATATCGTCCGTTAAACTACAACCTTCTGTCTTTTGGTAGGTCTTCTCCTTTCCGCTCGTGAAGAATTTTGGAAGCTGAGTGACTTTAAGCTTCAACCTGGCAACTCCCTAAAGGCTTTACGATCCGAACCCCAACCTTGGATAGAACAGTCTCGTTGACAATTGATCTTCCATTCCACACATTCGAGAGGCATCTTCGACTTGGAAATAATCGACCTGGCCATCAGAATTGGCCTTGGCCAAGTTTTCCAGCCGTCCCTTCAACCATCAATCCGAGACTGACGCTCTATAATGAAGCTGACGCTGAAGACCCGTACTTTGATGGAAGCCTTGGCTCCATTGAAGAAATCGAGACCTTAAAGCAAACACCGTCGTTTAAAGCAAGTAGCACAATCTATACCGAATCCGACCTATGGACTCCAAACAGCTCGGTTCTCACCGCTTTAAAATCGGTGGTGCCAAGATCGATTGCCGAGGATACCCCTGGCTCTTCTGGGATGTCTCCCAGTACCCAGATCTTCACATCATCTCTCCATCGTCAGATTCTCTTCTCTGTGGCCAACAACTTCGCGGGACTGAACACTCTCCCCGTTAAGGATATCATCCACTTCCTACAGAAAGAGACAAATGAGAGCTTCTACCGGCTTGTTCGTTCAGACCGGAGTTATTCGTCTCGGATGATAGTCCAGAATATATTCACAGCAGCCATTGAATTTGGAGACGCAAGGATTGTTGACGTTCTCATTCGTGAAAACCCCAAGGACATCAAGATCAATGAGCAATTCTGTGCCGTTGAGGGCTGGAGATACACTCCGATTGAAAGGGCATCAATGCTGCGCTACGCAGATGTAGTAGATGTTCTACTAGAGCATAGCGCCGATGTCAACAGGATACACCCGGAAAATGATGGATTCAGTTGTGGCGCTCTTGATTACGCTGTCGAATCCATAGATGCTGGAGGCTCTCGGAAATATGATCCTCATCCTCAAATCTTTTGTCGCCTGCTCGAAGCAGGGGGCAAGCTTTCAGATCGGTTAATATCAGCACTTATCAAACATGCAGAGAGAAAACTCGTTGTCCTCATTTTTTCTGCAAACGCTAGCAAAAGTGCTGCTGAATGGGGGGTATGGGAGATATTCCGCGCCGCAATGCTGTGCCTAGACGACCACACATCGACGGAAGTAGTCAGAATTATGTTGGAATGTGGTGTAGACCTCAACTTTCGGGATTATGCCTCTTCCTACCGTCCAGGTAGTGTGATAGATGCCGCAGCTCAACGCGGCAACTTAGGATCGGTCATACTTCTTCTCGACTCCGGGGCCTTACTGACCGGCGATACATTCCCGTGCGCTATCGAAAGCGGCAATCAGGATTTAATCCTCTTCCTTCTTACAAAAGGAGCAGACGTCAACAGCATTGGATCACTCCTAGTCACACCACTTGCAGCAGCGATCCGACTCCAAGATGCACATGTACTCGAAATGATTGAAGAGCGAAGCGCATGGGTGATACTGCATAGACAAGAGCACTTCATTGCAGCATTGGAAGCAGCGTCAGAGGTGGGAAACATTCAATACATCGAACGCTTAATTCAGCTTAGAGGCAAGGTCAGCCCAAAAGGTTTGGGCTATGCCCTCATGATAGCAACCAGGGATGGATGGGATGAAGTCGCAAAGACCTTGATTGACAGTGGCGCAGATGTAAACGTCAAATCACGAGAAAAATCTTCAGGTTTTAATGAACCGCCACTTTTTCATGCACTGAAGCGACGTCAAGAAGCTCTTGTACTGTCGCTTCTTGATGCAGACGCTGATCCCCACCTGAGTCCAGGTTGTACGCCGTTAATCGTAATTGCTGCCGAATGGGGCAACCGATCCGTAATCGAAAACCTTATCTTTGCAGGAGCTGACGTCAACGCCTACGCAAGCATTGTGAAACAAGGGACAGCTGATATCATCAATTTTGTGCCTGCGAGAGAAACAGCGCTCATGATAGCTGTGAAGCGACAGGACCGTGAGTTAATTCAACTTCTGTTGAATCTCGGAGCAGATTTAAACGACCATCGGCTAGACAACTATGGGGACCCTGATGGTTCTGCTTTACAAGTCGCCGCAGAGAATGGAGACATCGAAATGGTCGGCTTTCTGCTCGATCAAGGGGCAGATCCCAAAGACTCATCGGCTTTTAGGGCGACATTTAAAAATGAGAAGTTGTTCGATTTGCTTTTTGAGAGATGTTGTGCGAGATATCCCATGACTTGGGGAAAGCCTGGAGCCCAAGTCCTTGCGGGAGCCATTGCACAGGGCAATGAACGTGTCATCAGACTGATGCTCGAAAGGAGGGTAAAAGATGACGTAATGGTAGGCTTGGGCGGTCAGACTGCGACCCCTTTCGGCCATGCGATCTTCAGGGAGCGAGACAACTTTACCGGACTTCTAGAATTGTTTTTGCAAAATGGCTGCAATCCGAATGACGTCGTCTCTCAAGATTTCGATGCGAGCTCACCTCATGTTACTGGTCGTCCATTTACATATGTTCCACCTCCTCGGTTTGAGGGTCCACATCGTAGGGTCACGGCGCTTCTGGCTGCCATCGGTATGCGAAACACTTCGACGGTCGAGCTTTTTATTAGATACGGAGCCGACGTCAACTACCCTACTCGCGGGCCGCTCAAACGTACTCCATTACAGAGAGCCGCAGAAATTGGAAGTCTTGATATTGTCGAGCTCCTCATCAATCACGGTGCCAACGTCCATACCCCAGCAGCTGAAAGAGGCGGCGGTACTGCCCTTCAATTTGCAGCTATCGGAGGATACATCCCACTCGCCTGTAGACTTCTCAGTCTCAAGGCAGATGTAAATGCCCCTCGTTCCAAGGTGAACGGCAGGACTGCCTTGGAGGGAGCTGCCGAGCATGGCCGTCTTGATATGGTAAAGTTGCTGCTGAATGGAGGAGCAGGGTCCGAACACGGTGGCGAGGGACAAATCGCCAATGCAATAGCGCTAGCGAGGGACAACGGACACTACCCTATCTACGACCTCCTACAGTCTCATCTGTCCTCGAGAAGACAGGGCAGCGGGCGGGAAACGCTAGCTGACGCCAACAACGGAGATTCCATCGATCGGACTCTGGATGATGATCCTTTTTCACTTGTGAGCTTCGAAGGAGCCGAATAATTCTATGAGGTCTGATGAAATTGAACGCGCTTTCACAGTGCTGAATTCGAGACGCTACAATCTTTTATTAACACTTCCTTTACGATTTTACGTCCGACTGAGCTCGAACCAAGATTGTAGTTAGATCAAAGTATCCATACGCTAGAAGCCCTGGCCATGGAACTCGTTGTCGCCCTTCTGCTTGCGACATTGTGTCAGCATGAAACCCGCTTCTTCCCCGCCTCCCCCACGCCCTCCCCCCCTTACACTTCCATTTTTTGTCCTCTGAGGCAATTGCAGCTTGCTCCCTTACGTACATATGTCGTACCATTTATCCTTATTGTCCTTATCTCATCTCGTCAAAAGTAGAAATGTGCAATTACGAGCTCAGTCTTTCCAACGCCCCGATCGGTCGCTCCTGTATTTATCAGATCCTACACGTCAGTAATTCATATCCGCACATGCTCACGTGCAAACGCCTTGGACACATGCTCTGTAGGTAGGCGAGACTTGCGCATTCCCAAATGAAAAGAGAGGGTAGAATGCTTTACCCCTTTACAATTTCTTTGTTTCTTTTTGGGTTTGTGCCATTCTCAAGTAGAATCCATAGGTCATTCATACTCCCGTCATACTCCCGTTCAGATGATCCACCAAGTCCTCCAATCCTTTACCTATCTGCTGCATCTAATATACAATCTTTTTACAGTGACCCTTCTTTATTGAACAAGGGGTCCAAATCCCCGAGGGTTTGACTCTTACTACAACACGATATATCCCCAACGATCATACCTCCACCCAGCCAGCCTGACGGTACCGACTACCAGACAAGCACCTCCAACAGCTGATCCACCCACAAGATCCAAAACCGCAACATCGACGAGAACCCCTTTACAAACTATGTACTTCGTCGACCGCAAGCAGAGAGCCGACCCCGTACGTGTGGCGATGTCGATGTCCACCCGAGCAATTTCCAGCACTTTCCACAATCAATCTGCACAGGAGAGCCTCCATGATGATTTCCGTAGCAGCCGCGGCGCGGAATAGGGCGATATAATCGACAGCGTAGTGGTGACGCGTGTTCCACGCAGAAAAGTCCTTGAAGACAGATCCCAAGACCAGTAGACGGCTTCTTAGCGCCAGCGATATAAATGGGAAGATTGACTTCCCGCTCAGCGGTGTCGAAGCGATTGGTCATGGCAGGGGTTTTTGGCAAGCAAAATGCGTTGATTCGACAGTCCTGGCATTTGGGATAGAATACTTAGGCTTCGTTTGTGGGCGGGACGGACAGGAAGTGTGAAGATGGTGGAGAGATTGAAGCAATGAATGCGGCCATGAGAGTATAGATAAAGCGTCGGAGAGGATCAGGGAACCAATATCTCAGGGTAATGAGTCTGCAGAGTGAATCGCTTAGAGCCTAGCCTGAAGCTTACTACCTACCTACCCACCCACCTTGCTATACCCATCATCTTATCCACGTCCAAGGACCGCCCCCCTCAATAGCAGAACTGAAAATACTCTCTACAAAACCTCCCATCGACACCCCCATCTTGATAACAACAACAACAACAACAACAACAACAACATTCATCAATCCTTCACACATCCACCCAATACACAAACCATAGACTAGCACCCCAATCTTTATCGATGAGCCTAGTCACAAAGTACCTGAACCACAACCTCCCCACCTCCACAGATTCGCGAATAGATAGTCCTTTGGCAGTAGTAGTCCGGATCAGAGTCGTCGGCGCCGATGAGTCTCCCTCCTATAAAATGTAATGTCTGATGTAGGAAGTAGCGGGCAATATTACGTACATATATACCTTACCTTACTTACTTACAATCTCAACAACGCGGGCGACAAAGAAATGGCTCGGGCGGATATAATAGATAAGCAACGCGAATGCCAGACAATTTCAACCAGTTATATCATAGCTAACTTAAAAACAATATCCTCATACATCACTCACACGAACCTCCTACTTACTTAACTGCACAGCATCTCCACTTGCTGCTTGCAAAGAATTGCAAAGTGTTTTGGCGCAGAAGTAAGGTAACGAGAGCGAGTCCTTTATCTATCTGGGAGCTGCGGATGGAAGGCGGTGGTACTGAGGTATTCTAGGTACCTTGGTTCAAAGGGATGTAAGAGAGCGAGCTGCCAGTTCCGGTTGAAGCTTGCTTGGTGAGTTTGTCAGCTAGGTAATTTGAGGTAGGTAGATTGAGGGCTAGACAAGCGTTGAGAGGGCGTACTAGTATTTTGTGGATTGTTGTGTGGTGCGTGGGTTTCAAGGGCCCAATCTCGGCACAAAGTGAGTGAGCATTGGGGGGCAAAACGTACGATGCCGCATTAGCAGGTGGAACGTTCAATACAGCCCTCTACCTCGCGAGGGGCCGATGAGTACCCGTTTCGAACAGTTGCGCTATTTACGATGTCTTGGCTTGGGCTTCCTGATGAGCCGTGCATTGTATGTGTGTATCTATGTATATAATGTACAAAGATCACATCTATCCCCCGGCATCAAACTCAACATTTCACCGACCGATTGCTGAACGGCTTCCACTCACTTTAGCCTTCCACTTCTGCAATAGCTGCGCGCTTGTGGTCAAGGAATAAGTCGGCTCAGCAGCGGCAACAGGAAGACGAGAGTCATCCACCCATTCCAAAGCTTGAACGTCAAAACATCGTCTTTGATCGTTCTCAACATCAGACTCCGAGCGGCAATAGTACCAGCCAGTAAAATACTCAACGCCATCACAACCATTGCTGAGTTCCAGAAGCGAGGACACACGTAGCCCCAGAAGATCATCGGAATCGCAGTGGTCCACCTCGCGGGCCCATTGCCAATGACCAAAGGCACGGTTTTGCGACCTCGCATGCTATCGCCAACTTGATCGCACATATCTTGGACGTGTACGGTAGTGACGAGGACTGCCGCAATCACAACAAACCACTGAACCAGTCGAGCTTCTACCGGCAAGGGGAAACCGAGAGCGATCTCCATGGCCCCCGAAGTGAAGCAGAGGTAGCCGGCTGCGTTGTGGAATTTCTCACGAGGCAGTTGCTGTCCGCACCAGCAAAGTTGTTGTACCAGGTGCCCAGGAACACCAAGGCCACCGACTGCTTCAGACCACCAGTCATATAGCTCAATCTCAATGCGAGGAGATACAGAATCACCATGAGCCGCCCGGCTTGTTGGGGCGTCATTCGTCCTGAAGGCAACGTTCTCCAAGGCTTGTTGATTGCACCTTTTTGGATTGCATTGGAACTCTTTTGGTTATTGATAGTGAACGGTAACAGGTTCATCCAGACGTATAGGAAAACAAGTGGAAGCCTTTGTATGACTGCCCTGCTGAGTCTTCCGTTGAAAGACTTCAGACCGTATTTTGCTCCTGCAAGAGCGTTGGTTGCTCCGAAGACAAAGCTGGGTCCTATGATGGTGTTGAGATCGCTCGATGTGAAGATCCATATGCTGTAGAGATGATATATGCAGACCTGGGCCGCGGAAAATAAGCGATGTAAGATAGAGTTGGTTTCGGTACTGGCGGGGTCAGCATTGGTGACGGATCATCGTTCCACGAAGGAGTTCCAACATATTTTCCTGTTGGTAATAAATGGAGACTGTGAGACATTGCTGGCGATCGACGGATGGTGCAGGTATCCAGTTCTTCAGTGCACAAGCGGATTAGCATTTTGAACGAGAGTCCAGGGTCTTGGCGAACATGGCTAGTCTGTGTACCGATATATGAGATCAAGCTGCTGATCCAACCTTTGACTGTCGTCAGCCCCATGGACAGAATACAAGCAAGGATGGATAGAGCCTCTGGGACACGGTCGCGTTGTGACTCACATTATCCGTGTAGACTTCAGACATTTTTGATGAAATGGTGCTCTGGGTAGGGTGGAGTTTTCCATCGGGGCGTCAAGAAACCAGCGGAGTCTTGGATATGCCCCGCTCCTGGGTCATCCGCGAGGTATCAGTGATGGTATCAGTTGATACCTTCTTGCTCTTATAGCAAGCGGTTCTAGGTATCGAGCCCATGGGGATCGAGGCAAACATAGCGGTTGAACGTAAACGTAGCAACCTGAGAGCATGGCGCACTGCAAGAAGCTGAAGTCTGCGAGGTAAATAGCACACTCACGGCACACACAGTACTGAAACCCGGTGGGGTGGGCAACGGGTGAGATCCTTAACATCAGAACATTGCTGATCACTGCCGGATTGCTGCTAGTGTTCCTCCAAGTACCTATCTCTAATTGGTGGAGCGTGACCGTGCTTTCGGCTTCATGCGTATTATAGTCCTTCCGAGTTGGCGCATTCGTATTCAGCGCAGCTTGTACATGGACGCTCACCAGATTCATGATTGAAACAATCCTTGATCTAACTACAACTTTGATTGGGCTCAATGCTCAACGTCTTTATCATTGTCCTTCCAACCATAACAGTTATACCGTGAAATTTCCCATAAAAGATCCGGAAGCGGGATTGCGCGATCATGAGTCTTGTGCTTATTCTCCTAGTTTCGCCTTTGCACCAACGGTGTATACTCGGATCAGGTACCGTTCATGGCGTTGTTGGTTCTCATCAACATAACTGTTGGCAGAAAGGGGTAATCTGGAGTTTGTTATTGCACTCAAGGTAAGTCGGCCTTGAGCGCACATCAGCTTCTTCTGATGGCGATTAATCTAACGTGCTTTGAAGATCATTTTCGCTTGCAAAATGTTATTCTAGAGTACTAGCGTCGCCTCTTTCCGTCTGGGTATCCTCTCCATCTACATCGAGACGGCTCGGAGACCCCTCTTTTATCGCACTGCATCGGAGTTAGGCGGCATGGTGGTCAGTCATGACCAGGGGGGGGGGGCTTTTTCATCGCATTGTCAAGCACTAGTTTCAGCCGCTTCGCGTCCTCCGAGATAGAATGAAATCCCGGAATGTCAAAGCTAAATTCATCCCCTGTGATAGCGTAATTTGCGATGAAAGATAGATGACAGGTCGGCTGGCTGGTTGTGGCATTGACAGGAATCGTTTTGTAGAGCTCTCGGCTATGGTTTGTGTAGTAAAAGTTGCCGTGGTGGAGTTTTACTGCGTTGAAGCCAACGTCGAGACATGCAGCGGCTGCCTGGGTCATGCCGATGAGGAAATAGACTCCCTTGACCCAGTTAGGACCATGGGACTGCGCGTCACAAATTCAAGGTTGAGGTAGTACCAAGGCACGGCCTGCTAGACCATTCCGAACTCACTTCATGGTGTACATTGATTAATTGATTGGGTTATAGTAGTAATATTTGGTTAGGCTCTCCGAATTCCTCAATGCTCTTTTCAGAGAAGCTGCTACCGCATCGAAGCATTCATGGGTAGATAGCCGATAGCTTCACGTAAAGTAGCTCGTTCGTTAAAGCAGCCTCAAGTGCCAAGACCGGCAAATTGTTTCGCCGGTGGGCAAAAGGCGGCTACCCATTCAGACTCTTACCCAGTGCTCATGAGCCCATGAGCATAACCTTCCACCATATCTAATCCACCCTTCTATGAGTCCTAAGAAATGGCTTGCAGGCATGTTGACGCAGCCGGTTGAGTCCCCCATTGTATTGCCCACAGGCCTGGTACTGATATCTTCCAGAGCTTCGACCTCCCACTGCTACCCAGTCAGTCTACAGGGAGGACTGTACGCAGTGTTTTGACTCCATAGTACGGCTATAACACCTCGATTTGATCGCACAGCCTTGTCTGATATTGTTAGGATGATCCAACGGGATTGAATATCTGCCTATTCTGCTTCAACGGAGGATGTACAGGAGAACGAGACCATGCCCGGTTACACAGCCAGCATTCGAAGCATCCGTTAGTTCTGAACATACAGAGAGCCAAGAAGAAAATCAAGCGCGATGAGCCACCTCAGAAGGTCTCGAAGCTCGCAATAGCAGCAGAGACCGAGGAGGACCGTTACGATACCACCATTTGTGTTAATTGCTATGAGTGTGGGGTGGAAGATGTGGACAGAACAAGTGGAAAATTACCGGGGGTCATAGATGGTGTTCTCAAGGCCAATACATTTGCACGACAGGCAGAAGTAAAAGCATGGGAGCAAGAATACACGGCTTGTGAGCATACATTATGCCTGGAACAAGAGAAGTCTCGGAAGATTGATTCGCAGGGTACGTCTAAGAACGCAATGGTTGGCCCTGGTGCTGACGCACCTTTCAGATCTGGGTCATTGCTCTATGTGTGACTTGAAAGAGAACTTATGGTTGTGCCTTCAGTGTGGGAATTTGGGCTGCGGTCGTGCTCAATATGGAGGTGTCGGCGGAAACGGTCACGGTCTAAAGCACACGGAGTTGGCTTCTCATGCCGTAGCAGTCAAGTTGGGATCTATCACGCCAGAAGGAACAGCAGATATCTACTGCTACGCGTGCGATGAGGAGCGTACGGATCCGGAGCTTGCGCAGCACCTTGCGCACTGGGGAATTAACATCGCTGAGCGGGAGAAAACCGAGAAGAGTCTTACGGAGATGCAAATCGAGCAGAATCTCAAATGGGACTTCTCGATGACGACTGAAGATGGCAAAGAGCTTAGCCCACTCTTTGGCGGCGGTTTCACGGGTCTGAAGAATCTTGGTAACAGCTGTTATCTAGCCAGCACATTACAATGCCTTTTCACCATGCCCAGTTTCCAAAATCGTTACTATCACCCACAAGATCCTCCACCTGTTACGCAAGCTCCTGCAGAAGACTTAGAGACTCAGTTGAGAAAACTAGCCGACGGTCTCCTATCAGGTCGATATTCACATCCGGACACAGATGTTGTTGCTTCCGAGTACTCTCCCGAAATCCCTCATCAGAAAGGTCTCGCGCCTGCCATGCTTAAACACCTCATTGGGCGAGGCCATGAGGAATTCTCCACTATGCGCCAACAAGATGCTTTCGAGCTCCTCCTTCACCTCCTCAAGCTCGTTACTCGTTCCTCGCACACCGCGCCCCTGCAAGACCCCGTACACTCATTTCGCTTTGTAATGGAGCAGCGACTGCAATGTATGTCCTGCAAAAAGGTCCGATATCGAACGGACGAGCAAGACAGCATTTCCATCCCGGTCCCTGTGAGACGAAAGCCTTCAGTCGCCAACGACGCTGCGAATAGCAAAAAGCCAAAGGACGAATTCGAACCCGTCAGCCTAAAAGAGTGCCTAGACAGTTTCACCTCCGCCGAAGTTGTAGAGTTTACGTGCCCTGCTTGCGGTAGTAAGGACGGCTTCACCAAACGGTCGCTCTTCAAAACTTTCCCCACGATCCTTGCAGTCAATGCCCGTCGTTTCGGACAAGTCAACTGGGTGCCAACGAAGCTCGATGTACCGGTCGTGGTAGGCGATCAGCCATTCGATCTAGGCGACTACAAGTCTCCAGGACTCCAGGAAAATGAAGAGCTCCTGCCCGAAGATGCAACTCCTACCACCGCACCAGCATTCACCCCGAACGAAGCTGCGCTTTCCCAACTCGAAGGCATGGGCTTTCCACGAGTGCGATGCGAGAAAGCGCTGCACGCCACCGGCAACGCTGACTCGGAGACAGCCATGAACTGGCTGTTCGCACACATGGAAGACCCGGATATTGACGAGCCCCTCAATCTCAGCGGTGCAGGCAGCGGAGGTGAGGCTTCGGCGGGCATCAGCCCGGAGAGCATCGAAATGCTAGGGGCTATGGGAATCGGAGCGCCACAGGCACGCAAGGCGTTGAAGGAAACAGGCGGGGAGATTGAGAGAGCGGTGGACTGGGTGTTTAATCATCCGGATGATCAGGGTGACTTCGATGGAGATGATAATAATGCAGTTGATGCTCCCGCCTCGGCTGGCGAAAAGACAATGGCCGGCAATGCGGATCTGCCAGCGAATTTTCGCCTGCAGAGCATCGTCTGCCATAAAGGGGCAAGCATCCACGCCGGGTGAGCCCCCTTTCTCATCCTCTTTTCCGACGCCTAAAGTCTTTCACATAAATTGAGGCATAATCATGGCTAACCATCAATTAACTCACAGACACTACGTGGCATTCATACGCAAAACGATCCCCACCAACGAAGGCGGAGGCGAATCCTGGGTCCTCTTCAACGACGAAAAAGTGGTCAGAGCGCAGGAAGATGTGGACGAAATGAAAAAGTTTGCTTACGTGTACTTCTTTGAGAGGGTGTGAGGTCTGTGCTTGTCTTGGATCAACGATCGTGGAGTGGGACGGAAATATTTTCAGCTGAAAATAAGTTTACGACCAAAAGCAAGCATCACTGCGAAGCCGCGTGCAGGCATCAATCACATGGATGGTACTATGATAGCATAGCGTAAAGTCCATAAATAGATAGATAGAGCAATGAAAGAACGGCTGCAGGGGCACTAGGTTGAAGAACGCAAGACGTGTATCTCAGATTCAACCCTGCCAAAATGGAAAGATCTCAAACCGAGTAAATAAAGTATAGATTGCCAACAACCATACCAACAATTCCAATAAAACCGCCTCAACCCTTCCACACTCTGAAGCGTCTATAGATCTCTACATATCTCTACACATCTAATAACCCATACATACACCCATTCCATCCTCCAACAAAACCACCTCTATCAAACCAACAATCCACCGCTCAAAAAAACCCATCAACTAATACGACTCGGCGCCTGTCCGGAAAAGAAAAGAAAAATTCGTGAGTAGTCGAATGATGGCGCTAGGGTTATTGTGAAGTAGGAAGTAGGAAGTAGATGAGAGAAGGTGAAGGGGATGAAAGAAGGTGGAGGGGATGCAGATGCGTAGTAGACAAGTAGGGAGTAGTGGGACTAGGGGGGGTTAGGGAGTAGGGGGAGTAGGGAGGGATAGTAGCAGTGGGGGGGAAGGGGGGGTAAGGGATGGTAGGGATGGTATTACTGGGGGGTGGGGTTGGGGTGGGAGTGTTTGGAATATTTCGATGTAGGAGAGAAGGATGTGTGATGCGTGATGTGTGGTATAGATGGTTGTGTTTAGTGTGTTTAGTTTGAGAGAGAGAGAGAGAGAGTTGGGGTGGGTAGTTAGGTGGGGTGCGGGTGTGAGTGTGGGTAGGGATGTGGATGGGGATGGGGTCACAAGTCGAATCAGAGCAGACCACCCAAGTCAACGCGCGGGAAGCCCAAACCGCCCTTCCTCCCTCCATCACACAAGAGCTTCACGCGTGATAGCGAACAGCATCACTCATACCTTCCCTCCACACTCCGCACTCTAAACAACCAACCAAAAAATCCACTAACTCCGGCCTTCCCTCCCTCCCTCCCTCCCTCCCTCTCTCCCTCCTATAACGTCCCTACACTGAGGGCGTGGAACGATTTCATGATCGAGTAGTTACTATCAAATCATGATACAATTTGAAGCGGGAAGGATGTATAAGATAGAAATTTATTTCATCTGCCTTATGCCAAAGACGCCAGTCCCCCCTTTGTTAATCCTAAATTAGGAGGTGACTACTATATACCTTAACATGGCAAATTCCGCGAAAGAGTAGAAGCCGACATGAAGGCAGTTGATTGGCAAAAAGCAGAAATGTAACGCCGGTGAGTCTTTCCTGAGATGACATCTTCACGTCGGATATAATAGCCCAACATCTCCATCCAGATTGGAAGTGAGCGCCCGATATAGGGTCAGGGACAGGGACAGCCCATCCTCGCTCCTCCGAAGCTGTGACCAACAACCAGCATCAAGGGCGTGAAGATAACACAAGTAGCAGCTGGCTGCAATCTGCCGGGAGAACGACATACCACTTTTTTGAGGCATTCACGATACAGCCAGAAGAACGCCAACCTCTGTCTATCTAGCACCGACAGCTGATGCACGCGACACTCACTTGGGCGGCTCTCTCTCTCACGAGAACGGTAGCCTGCGAGGGAGTGGAGATGTTTCGTCTTGAGCGCCAATCAATGCGTCGGAAAACAGAACCCACCAGCTTGGGTTTTATGGGGAAAGGTCACAACGTGAGGAGTTTGTGTCTAGAGGTTGGTTCTTGTATCATATCTCCCGCTCGGAGAAGTCCTTGAAGGGCCCGTTGTGGGAGGACGAAGATGGATGGCATGCTGATCATCGAGGTTGAATTTGATGATTGTTTGTTAGATTTGGTTGGTGCTGGGAGTTATTCGAGGTATGGCAGCATGCTGTTGGCTTTTTGGTGTGTTTCTAATGTGGTAGAGCAGAAACGATGCGTTTAAGTTCATCGTAGATGGATTTGATATCAGTCCCGCTATCTGAAAGGACGGTAAGTGAGGTACCTTGGCTTACATTAAACAACATGAACCTTGTCTGGTAAGTACTATGTAACAAGAGGCTACTTCGAGAAAGCATGTAATTCTAGTGGATAGGAGAAAGACATCAAGATAAGTTATCGTGCTGTGCGTATGTATAAAGAAGCGTGACCTGTTTCTTTGACGAATTTGGAAAAAGGATGGGTCTCAGTTGGCCATACTTGCTACCGACAATGAGCTGCAACTTGGCGCTGCAGCGACGTGGCGGCCGTACGACAAATTGTCGACTCTCGAGGTTGTTGAAACGTTTAGCTGCCGCTAATCCCTGAACTTTATACTTCACACAATCGAGGCTACTCTAAGGCATCCTATGTGACTCTGTATGACACCCTACTCGTTCCTTTGGAGCGCGAGATCTTTTTCACCTCAATCTTCCCCACTTGACTGCAATCCTGAACATGCGTTCCACCGCAGGGATAACTTCCCAGACCCTCCATCTCAACAACTCTACCCATGACCTCTCCATCAGGCAACTCAAATCCCTCGGCAACACCGGTGCACTTCTCCAACAGTTCTTCCATAGGCCACCAATGGATCTTCACTGGTCTGGCTGATCGCACGAACTCGTCCGTCTTTGCCTGGATGGCATCCTTATGCTTACCCTCAATTATACCACCAAACTCCACGGCTGCAGAGTCTGGATAATGCGAGGCTTTCGACTCTGTGAGCGGAGGCAGTACGCCTTCGCGACATAGGGCGTTGATTGCTAGGCCTAAGATATGTCCTGCGGTATGAAGACGAGAGTACAGGCTGCGCTTCTCAGCGTCAACGTGTTGTTGGACTTCCTCTCCTGCATCTAATCTGGTAGCTCCGACTGGGATAAAACGGCCTAAATGGAGTATTTGGCTACCTTGCGCTGGGTGAAGCACCGACTTCACTTCGAAAGTCGAGTCTGCCTTCGCGGACACTTCGGACGTCATGATTCCGGTATCAGAGGGCTGGCCACCGCCTCGAACATGGAAGATGGTAGACTCTGTGATCACGGCATGCTCTATATCTGACGAGTCCTTTACGAGAGATTGATCCGGCTTCGTAAGTGCTGATACCGGGACAATTGAAAGGATCTTGGTGGTATGAAGTAGCAGTTCTCCATCTTGTTGATAGACTAGTTTCGTTCGATCAGTCATTTAATGGTTGGTCAAATATATGCAGGAAAAATGTCCGAAGTAGGTAACATATGAATACGTAGGTTACGAGATGGTGAGGAAGAGAATTAGTAGGTTGTGACAGCACGGCGCATTTGAAGAGCCGAGTCGCCCCGCTTAAATATAAAGTAGCTTATTTTCATAGTATCGAGATTATTAATTAAATAAACTTTATTTAATATCTTTAATATCTAATAATATAAATATAAGAAAAAAATACAGATTAAAATATAGATTTTATCTTGAAATATTAGAAAGAATAAGATGTTAGATGAGTTGTTAAATGGCAAAAGCAATGGCAAAAATGAGTCCACCATGTTACTGTTTCATGCATCTTGACAATCAAGCTTTGGGCTACCTACCACTCACATCTCTGAGGAGCGTTTTTGGGGAAAATATTGAACCCATGTCATCCATTAGCTTTATGCGGGTGGTCGGGAAGGACACTCATTCGCTGCTCAAACGAGCGAGCACAATGGAAGATACTTACCTTACTTAGGGCAGGGGACCACACACTGCATCCACATTTTCCATTCGTGAAAGCGTAAGAGCTGTGGAAAAAAAAATAAGTGGGTATCAGACTTCAGACTCGGATTATCGTATCCCAACTCTTGTATATACCTTCCTTACTTACCTGATTTGCAGTAAATACCCAGGCAAAAAATGAAAGATATTTCAATCGCGCACAGCACAGACACACGTGCTGTGCGCTAGGAAATCATGGAGCGGAGCCTCAAGCCGCCAAAGTTTATTCACTTCGGGCAAATAATCAGACACCATGAATTCTGCGCTCTCGTGGCATTCACGCATTCAGATCCCTCATAGCCCGACAAACTCGGGCAGGCATGACAAAGCAAAGCAAAGCAACAACCGCAATTCGATATCAAGTCAAGCCAGAGCTAATGATATGTAACATGCTTTCTTTTTGAAATGTTTTATCGTAGAATGCTGGCTTGCATTTCTCCGAGAAGACGTCCTTGCTTATTGTGGTGGTGAGTTCAAGGACGATATGATGCGATCTTTGTGAGATTGCTGATTTGATGTGGATTTCTGCTCCAAGCCGAGAGTTGGGACTCCCGATAATGCGGACGCTGCGTACAGAATGGGCGAGTAAAGTTGAAAGCTGATCGATATCAGAGCAGAGTCTAGGGTGGTGGTTCGGATACTCTTGGGGATGTTGGTGTGTACAAAGGCGAGTCGATCGCGAGGTAATTGTTTTGTATTATCCAGTGACTAGCCGTTTCCTGCATGCATAGATCGAGAGACAGGTCTCTGACGTGTAGGATCATATAGCTTCTATTAGGTGTAGGCTCTTCTGTGGTCGTTGCAGACACTTTGGATAGAGATGGACACATCTCTCTTTACTAGCATATAAATATTAGGACGAAAGAGGAGCTGTTGACTAGCGCTTTATGATTTCTTGTTATGCTGTATTTCTCGGACGCTGTATGCAAAATCACCTTGTGAAGGGCGCCTTTTTGTCAGTAAAAGGACGACTGTCTGTGGAATCTTATCGATTCTGAGCCAATACCGTCCGATGTCTCCCGCAACATCGATGTTGTTACACAGACGTAATATTGGTGGTTTCACCTAAAGTCACTGCTAATTTGCAATCCGTCGCAGTCGCGTCAACGTAATCCTAAAATCACACCAGTCAGCTTTTCGCTATTTCATGGGTTTCTTCGATACACGCGTACAACAACCGTGCAGCAGTCGCCCTCCTTTCCTGGGATCGGGCAGCTGGCTTGATTGGTATCTATCGTCCTCAAAGGAGGTATACCTGTAGCCGGAAAAGAAGAGTCAGTATCCCCAATGGCACCTAGAAGGAAACACTTGCAGCCGGTGAATAAAGTTATATTGTCAAATTTGCCGTTTTCAACGGTGCGACCGTCAGACACGACATCGCAGCACGCCAAAGGGAGGTTGTCGACGCATTGCACGATTTCGTATGCAGTGGGCGTAGGTGCCGCAGATGTGGTGGTTGATGTCACCGTGGCCGTGGTTTTGCATTTATGACCAGCTTTGCAAGTAGTGTGTCGACCGTTGCCTTCGCTGGTGGCTATGGCAGCGCTGTGGAGGGCGAGGCAGAGAAGGTAAGAGAGTTGCATGATTGCTGTATTACGATTGAAACACTAAGGAAAGATATGCAAGAGGGCGAGAGGATGTCACGAGAAAGGAGCGAAAACGGGTTGCGTTAGATATACATTTCAATGACAGCTTATGACAGATGCAGTCCCAGGAACAAGAGAATAGTGAGTTTAGTAAAGCTGCAAGACGGCTAAAGGGGTAGGAGTAAGCGAGAGATCGTGTAGGAAAAGTCAAAACAGGCAGATAAACGAGAGATGCTGCAGGAATACGGGCCAAGAAGCCCAAACAGGCAATGCGGACTGCAACAGCAAAGTAAGATTCTGGCTAACACAGACGCCGTCTCTGGCTAGTAATTATAGGACATGACACCGAAAGTGGGCTAGCAATGGTGAGAGGACAAATGGAAACCCTCTAGAAAGCATCAGCGCACCCTCATCAAGAGCGCGTTCTTCCTTTTTCTGCAGGTATTGTCTCCCAGCAAAGGGATTAGAGATGAGAAGGCCAAATGGTCAATATTATTTGGGGCTAAGGCACTCAGTGACTTGGCATTTCTTCTTTTCCCTTTTTTGCCTTTTTCTGGTTTGGAAACAGGTTTTCTGACTTGGAGAAACAAGATGATCTGAGCCAAGCCTCGATTTCGTCACATAAGGTATGTCTGACATGGTGAGTACTTCTAGAGGTGAGCTTGAAGGGCATTTAAGGGTGAGCGGAAGGCAGCCCTGTATGGAGTGCACATTGTCAAGGCAGTGGTGGCAGGTTGAAAGTTAAAAGGGACCATTGGAGACGATTTCTCGCTAGTCTACCTTAGATTTAACGTACCGTAATCAAGCTCTATATCTTATTAGGATTAGCGTACTAGTAGCCTAGCTAACATGTTATCGCTAAGCTGCGCTACTGGCGACTAAGGCGATAAATATATGATATTCTTTCGAAGTTTTCTTCTTCGGCGTGGCGGTGAACTATGTTTTGAAGACAGGCTCCCGAAACTGGCTGAAGCTTTTCGAAATCTCAGGCATGAAGTATTCGTCAAAGTTCTAAGACTTCAAGATGTATAGTACACCGAGGGTCACGAACGTAGAGCAAATGATGCCACAAATGCATGCGCTGGAATTTCGTCGATTCTATCTACTACGGCTTTTCTAGCCACTCGCAGGTATTCCCTCAATCCAATTGAGCAGGATTCTGGCACGCCTTCCTGCAGCTTTCATTCAACAAGACTTCACGAGAGCGACTAGACTATAGACGTACACATGCATGCAAGCATGAAAAATTTTCCTTTGCAGAATCGCTGATTAGATGGCCAGCTATCGCTATGAAACCAACGAAGTAGCCGTCTTCCAACCAGGAGTAGCAATCCAACACGACAACGTCGGTCCCGACCAAGGCTCAGCGCACGCACTTCAGTCTCTACGTGTATTGCAACATCGCCTTTTCCCGTTCCACACCATGTCCCCAATACCATCTCAAGTCCCCCCGAAAAATTCCCACAAAGCTTTCCTTATCCCCCTCCGCTAGAGGTTGAAGAAGCATTCCCTGGCGCCTGCGCCGAGTGCACGCTATCAACAACCCTATTCCTCACAATCATAACCGTAGCCATCTGGCCCCATGCTCCTCCGGGAAGATGTCCATGCTCAATCTCACCAATATGGTGTAGTTGCCTGTATGAATTCAATCAGCATTCAGATACATCATGCTCTCAGCCTGATATCCCCTTTACAGACCATTTGGACCAACCAAGCTCCTCGACCGTGAAATCCGGTTCCGCCAACATGGTCGTCAAGCGTTCTATAAGCTCCTTCTTAGCGGCATCCGTCGTGAAGAAGCATGGTGGCGTCCGTGGGATGTGTATCTGAGTGATTGGTACACCTGTGCCGTTTGTAATGAACCAAGGGCCTTGATTATCTGGTGACGATGGGCCCATTTTGTTGAGACAGAGGAGTCTTGCTTCCATTATGCTAAGAGTGGAAGTTCGGCAGGCTGTAATAAAATAAAAAATGCTCACGTTCTGGGCGGTCAACAGTAAGACGAGAAGTAATGGGTAGAAGGGGGTATATGTATTAAAAGTTAGATAAAGATATTACTAAACGAGATGTATGGAAGATTACAGAATCGGAATGCTATAAAAAAAAGAACAAGAAGAAGAACACACCACCAATAACAATGAATCCACAACAAAGACATCTCCAACCCAAGTCCTTCAGGCAGCAAACTCTTTAACCTCGGACGTGTACACCGGCTGGCTATCTAGCCTTTCGACAAAGCTGTTGCTAACGACTACGTCTGCATTCACAACAGGGCTATCGGCGTCGCAAGCGATCTCTGTGACTGAAACTGTTGTCTCCTTTTCTTCTTTATCCTTCTTGAAACTAAAGCTGAGTATCTTCTTGTTCATCGCGGAGATTGGAGAGAATAGAGCTCCTTTCTTCGGTGTCGTTGGTTCTACTGTTGGAGATGCATCTACGCAAGGAGCGTGTGTCGGAGGAGGGTGTGTTTCAGTAATATCTGGTTCTGCAGTGATCACAGAGGCATCGTTAGTGATTGAGGACTCCTCGACAGCAATACCGAGACCTTCTGGCTGCGAGGTTTCGGGTTCGGTGTTGGTTGCCGTTGGACCGGGAACCGGTTTTCTCAAGATACTGTGCTCAGAAACGACGGGTTCGGCGGTCGTTTCAAGAGCCTGCGGCTGTTCCACAGGGGACTCGGCAGCTTCTACCTCTTCAACAGCTTCGTCCTTCTCAGTCTCGGCTTGAATGTCTTTGGTCTCAACTGGCTCCTTCGTCTTGAACAAGTCCTTCTTCTTTACGTAGTCTTTAGTACGTTTCGCATTTTTCTCAACATTGATCAGCCCAAACGTCATCCCCGACGTGGTCCCTGCGGCGACTCCGAGGGCGATCGGCACCGCATCTCTGTACCGATTTGGGTGGGGCGTCCAACCGTTCTCTTTCATCCGCGCTTCGATGACTTCGATCTGCATGCACTCGGTTCGGTATCGGCGAGTGGTTGAGCGCATGCTGAAGAGGCCAACGCCAGATGCGGTGTTGATCACGGCAGCGGTACTATTGCCATAATGGTCGATTTTTAGATCTTTGTGGAGGTCGCGCAATTCATTTTCGGTGAGGGTGGAAATTTGTTCGGCGTACTCTTCTTCGGGAGACTTTTTCGGTTCTTTCTTGGACTTGGTAAATTTCATGGTGGAAGCTTTTGTGGTTTAGAGGGGGTTGTAACGAACGGTTTTACAATAAGGAGTGGATCTGATGAGGTGTCTGAACGAGCGATGTACTCCCTAACGGTTTCTTTTCCAGCAGATCGCCATTGTTCTTATACTCTGAGAGAGGACTCTAGGACCGAAGCTGAGCCGCATAAAGTTAATCAGCAGGTAGGGATGATAAGTAGCGTGTGGATCATTTGCCGATATGGGACTTACTGAAAATGTATTCACGGACTGTAGCGAATCAGACAGGGTGTAAGATTGGTGTGAGCCATGCAGGGATAAAATTAGACTGATTGATACCACACGGCTGAGCGGGAAGGATCCAAAAACAGCCCTCAGCAAGATAGGAAATATGCATGCTGACCACCTTGAAAAAGTCCTGGCTGCCGCAAGTAATCTTTGCTAAGATCGAGCCTCAAAAGGTGTAACCGCATGACAAAGCTAAGATTTTTACACAATCAAAATCGACTCTACTTGCTATAAAGTCACTCAAGAAAAGGCATAGAGACTCACAAACCTTCAAATTCTAAACGGGCGAGATTTCAAGAATTGTGGACTTACAACCATTTTTTACATTCTCGCCGCACGCTCGGTCGCTGTATGAAAGGGTGTCCTCAACCACAATTCCGCGCTAATCATGCAACTCCGCCGAGCTGAACGTGGGGGCTCAGTCGTTTCCAATCTCGGCACATTGCATATTCTCCAGGTTCGTCCATTCGCTCACTGCTCAGAGAAGATGAACGGTAGATAATCAACATATGCATGCAACCCTCCGAAACTTTGCATTCTTTAAAGCCCACGGCACTCGGCATGAAGGACATGATCAGATGAACCGTACGGAAGGCGTCTGCGCAGGCTGGAGAAATGGAACAAGATTCGATGTATCATCTGTCTTTCAGAACATGAGGATACAAAAAGAACAAGTGAGTTTGGATCCTTATCACGTGTATGTTCTGTGGGTAGCAAAATAGAATAAGGGTGCGGATTCCTTCCGCCAAACCCTATTGTAGGGTTGGGGCTAGAGCTCGGACCCCGCTAAAAAAGACCCCTTACAATTTACCTCTTACCTGCCTACCGCACCCTACTCATTCCTTGATCTTCGAAACAGCCATTGGCGTCGTTGACCTGCTCGCCGGAGTGGGCGGCATCAGACCCACCAGAAGTGAAATACAAAGCTGTTCTTATGGACGCTCATTAGGAGCCTCGCTTCGAAGAGCGCCGCAACCAAGCTCAATCTCGACCTACAACAGAAAGAAGATGCCTGCCGCATCCACAATGGATAATACCCTTGGCAGCCACCTCACCTACGAACCGCAACCCCTCAAGTTCGGTACCAGCGGTCGCCGCGGTGAAGTTATCCATTTGACCAACCTGGAAATCTACACCAACGTCCTCGCCGAAATCCGTTACCTCCAATCCCTACAGCAATCTGAAGGTGGCATTCAAGCCGGCGACGACTTCTATTTCGCGTACGATCTCCGTCCCAGCTCCACCGACTACGTCGAGAATGGCCGCGGCGCCCTTTGCCAAGCGGTCGAGCGGGCCCTAAGAGATGGAGGCATGCGCCCCATTAATCTAGGCGCGATTCCTACACCTGCCCTTACGTACTGGGCCATCAAGAATTCGGAGGGGAGCATCATGGTCACGGGCAGCCACATCCCATTTGACCGCAACGGCTACAAACTCAACACCTCTAAGGGAGAGCTCTTGAAGAAGGACGAACAGCCCATAAATAATGCTGTCGAAGTCACTCGCGAAGAGCTCCTCGCGCAGCCCTACAACGAGTCCCCTTTCAACAACCAAGGCATCTTTCGTAACGCGAAAGCCGGCCTTCCTCCTGCTACAATGGAAGGTAAAGACGCCTACACTCAGCGCTTCCTTGATTTCTTCCAGGGCGAAACGCTAAAAGGCATGAAGCTCCTCGCGTATCAGCACTCCGCCGTTGGCCGTGATCTTCTGGTCGAGATTCTCCAAAAACTTGGCGCTGAAGTCACCCCTGTCGGCCGTAGCGATACTTTCGTGCCGATCGATACCGAAGCCATCGACCAGGCCCAACTCAAAACCATGCAAGATCTCTACAACGGAGCTGGCGGGACATTCGATGCGATAGTCTCTACCGATGGCGACAGCGACCGTCCGCTCCTACTTGCCCCCGAAGGCGACAAGCTTCGCTTCTTTGGTGGCGATCTTCTGGGCATGATAGTCGCTGATTTCTTGAAAGCCGACTCCGTCGTCGTCCCGATCAGCTCCAACGATGCCATCGATCGCGGACCTCTAGCCCGTGTCGCCGAACCAAAGACGAAAATCGGCAGCCCCTACGTGATCGCTGGCATGCAGCGCGCCGTCTCCAAAGGACGTCGTCGCGTCTGTGGGTGGGAAGCCAATGGCGGCTTTCTCACAGGCTCCGACATTGGACGCAACGGTAACGTGCTCACAGCCCTTCCCACACGTGACGCTATACTGCCCCTACTCTGCGCTCTGTTCGCGTCGCACAACCACCATATCACGGTACCGGAACTCTTCGCCACGCTGCCCCACCGTTTCAGCCGCGCCTCACTGATCCGGAATTTCCCTCGTGCCACGAGCATGAAAATCATAGAGCGCTTCTCACCCCCTGAGCTTAGCATGCAAAAAGTCGACTATCAACCCGATCACGTCGTCGCCTACGACTCCAACCACGCTTCGCTCGAAACTACAGCCCCTCACCTCGAGCGCCTATCTCAGATCTGCCAAGAACTTCAGACCGTCTTCTCCGCCCACTCGGGCTTTGCTCAGATCGCCCAGCTGGACTACACCGACGGCGTCCGCATCATCTTCGCCAATGGCGACGTTGCACATTTCCGCCCGTCCGGTAACGCCGATGAACTCCGTATCTATTCCGTCGCCGACTCGCAGGAGCGCGCGGACGCCATTGCGAGCCAGGGTGTCGCTGAGCCGGACGGCCTTCTCAGGCGTCTGGAGGGCTTGGTCTAAGCCATTCATGGCCCACTGCCTTCCGACCATGGACGACTTCCCTCCTTCCATGATCAACCAAGCTGTGGCTTCCTGGTCTATATACTGCTCAAAATGCTAAGAAGAATATCAAGGCACAACCGACCGAGCAGCTTTTCACGAGAACCATGACTTTCCATCTAGAATAGGATGATATCCAGAGCTTTCTTTTTCTTTTCTTTTCTTTTCTTTTCTTTTTTTTTTTACCAAAGAAGTCCGGCCTAGTACCCAAACTCTCGAGCATCATCCTCGTCAGAGTATCTGACATATCTATTTAATAGCCAAGAAATTGCTTACCTTATAGAATTACCCAATTTTTATAGACAACCTTAGCTTAAAAGTTTTAGAATTGATAAACCCTACCTTATCCATGAAGCCTACAACTATCTCAGCTCTACATCTCCTTCCCCCCTCCCCCCCTCCCTCCCCCTATCCCTTTTCTAGTCTACATATCAATCTTGATCAGCAAGACAGCAAAATCAAATCACAAACCTCAGTATAAAAAATACTCCATCTTTCCTTTCCTTTTCTTTTTCTAATACTATTTCCCATCCCCTGAGCATTTCCCTCAGCTCGTAATACCACGCTTCAATTCGAATATACCTCAGTCAGTCATTAGAGCATACCGTATGCCGAAAGTACCACATAACAGCGGAACTTTGCACCCTTGGATGAGATGAGAGGATTGCTTGTGATATTATTGTGTAAGTCGTAATCCATCCATCCGTAAGTAACAGCAAAAACCTAATCCCATCCGTAACAGCATATAAATGTTTCTTCCTCGTACTCGGACAAATAATCCCAGCAACAGGAATTTATCGCTCACCCAGACCCAAGCCGCAGAATCAAAAACTGAAAACGTTACGCCCATAAGCAGAGTCGAAAGCGCCCCGTTCTCAAGAGAAAGAGTGAGATACGAGGTTCGGAGAGGGGGGTTGGGTTGGATTGGATTGGATTGGATGGATGGATGGGGCCATGGGGTGAGTTGCATAGGTAACTTTCGGAGCTGTGAGCTGTGAGTTTTTCTTGAGCTTTGTTCTCGAGATCTGCTTCGGGTGAGGTTAGGGGAAGGTAGTGCTGGATCATTTGAGGCTGGTTGTTAACGTGGTCAGTTGCCGGTGCCTGTTCCATAAAAGTTTCACTCCGTATACAGAAATAAAAGAAGCATGCTTCTGCCTCGGTATTGCTATTGCTGCTTTTTCGCTCAAACCTGCTACCTAAGAATACACACCGCAAGCAAGCAGATAAGGCCCGAAAAAAAGAGGCTACATTTTCTCATAAGTAGCCATAAGGGAGCCTGATATTCCTTCGTCAGCAATCTATGGCGCATTGCGGAAGAGAAGAGATGGGAAGACGGCTGCTCACCAATGAAAGTAACCACGAGCCTACTTCGCACCTGACAGATATCCTCCGGCACAAGCCAGATGGTAGCGCCCATCTTCCTAGCAATACTAATCGCCAACTTGGCATTCGCATACGCCTCCTCGTCGTTCCTCCCACTCGTCACAAGGTCGTAGTCCACATAGCTACTCTTCATGCCGTTTAGCACATCGAGCAAGAACACACCACTACCGATTGCCTGGTCCTTGAAGCTGCGGATACTGCTGTTGCGACCGCCTTTCTTGGACTGCTCGTTTGCCCATTTGACCATCTCGGCGTCCGTAATCTCGCGTTTGCCGAGTCGTTGTGCGAGTGCTGAGAGAGTTTCGGAGATGTCACGGCGCATAAGTTGCCATACGAGACCGAGGGTGAGTGTACGTTGACCGTCGGTGATATCGGCGCCCTGCACGCCAACAAGGGAGAAGTGCATCTGTTTGCCAAGCTCGATGGCGTAGTTGGTATTTTCAACCGCTTTGAAGCGCATCAGCTCGCCGCCTGATGCTGGAGGCTTGTTCACATGGCGCCAATTAACACTGCCAGGCACGACTTTGTCGTAAGCTTGGAGAAGTATGCTACCGTCCCGAAGATTGTCGAAGAAGGAGTTAACAGCTGGTTGGACGTCGAGGGAATTGAGCCAAAGCGTAAAGACACGCGCTTCTCGTTCACCTTCTGCGTCAAAATCTTCCACTTCAAGCTTTTCTTCTTCGGTGATTGGATCGAGGCCTGGGTGGGTATTGAAAAGATTGGCGACGAAGGCAAGGTTAAGCTTCGGGTTTCCAGCTACGAGAGACGTTGGGGAGAGGAATTTGCGACAGTCGAGTCTGTCGGCGTTTTGAAGAACCTGCTCGGCACGCTGAAGGAGGTCGCGGGTTTGGAGGGGGCTGCGGCTGCAGACGTCTGGGGCTAATTGGTTGAGGAGTACTGTGTAATTGTCGCCTTCTTTGACATCGGTAGAGAAATTCGTGACTCTGAAATCAAGTAAGCCAAAGTGCACGACCTTCGCCATGAATAGCATACCGCTTGTCCCATTTGGCATTTTTCAGGTGGTAGTTGAACCATCTCAGCAGAATCTGCTCCGGAGGTAGTCGCAAAAATTGCTCCAGAGTCTCGTCCTCGTCCAACAGTCGGTACAGCTCAGGATGTAACTTAATATCAATCTTTCCTAGTAAACCTCGTCGGATGACCTGCCAGATGAGACCTAATATCAGATGCTCTCGTACTTCAATGATATCTCCACTGCCTATATTGACCACCGAGCACCCGATACCCTTTGCGGAATTGATGACGATATTATTGTTCTCGGTCATATGGAACGCGTTCAGAGTTTTGATCTTCTTCCCGGGCCTGTTCAGTACGCGCTCATCGATGGTATCCGGCACGCTGTCATTTATGAGCTTCGCCAACACCAGGCCATCTTTGCAGTCGTCAAACATCTCGAAGGTGTCGGTAGGAAATGGTAGCCGGTGTCCGATATCTGGATCCCCAGCCAGCACTGCATTGATGTGTCTTGTGAATTCCGTCCGCTCATCCTCATTGATTGTGTGGGTGACATTTGCCGAAGAACCTTGTACCTGTATCCTTCCCCCAACACTGCTCTTAGATTGATGTCCCGATGTAGGGGTTGGTCTGCTTCCTTCGGCAGCACTGCTCAGACCTCGAACTCGGCCGCTTGGTATATTGTTCTGGGCTGGCGCAGCCTGTTGGCCGCGGACTTTGGAGATGAGCTAGAGCAGGAAACCAATCAGTTCATCGTTCAGTTTATGTCTCTTTCTCTCGGCCGCCAGTTTGTCCCAAATAAGACGTACATCGACGTAGTCGTCTAGCTCTACCCTCCTCGAGCTGTCCAGCTCCACCTCTTTAAGCGCCGACCTAACCACATCATATGGCTGCCTCTCTGAAGCTTGTGTTGCCTTTATTACCGTAGCCTCGTCTATGTATCCCTTGTCATCCACATCCAGCTTGCGGAAAGCATCTTGTAGGCCAAATATGTCTTGCTGTTGGAATTGAGGGTATTTTCTATTAAGAAGGCGTCAGCATGTGCTCCCGGGGCGGAAGTGCTTGATTGGAGATCAGGGCATAGACTGATGCTGCCAATTCATCTCTACCTTTGTAACTTTATAATGTTCATGACTGGAATTGCGCAAGTGGTGGATCAATACTATGATGAGGTTGGGCGGGGTCGCGGGAATGGATTTATTTGAAGGAACGGAAGGCAGGAGGAATTGTTCAACAAAAGCCGCTGCCTGATGGAGGAACAAGCTCAGCCACGCAATCAAAAATATTGGTGGTTGTCAAGATTCAGGGCAACCCAGCAACGGGCCCAGTGATGTTTCGCGATGATACGCGGAGCTGACGTGGCGGCGCAAAATCTACCATTCGGGGTACGAGTATCATTGAGGAATAACATTGGTTGCTCCAGACTGCTACAAGGCTTTCGTGGGTGCGCCAACAGCGCGTGGCAATACCGTCTAAACTATGCTAATGCACGACGCCCATGCAATGCAATTACGATCACACAGCAGGAGAAGTAGAAGCAAGTGCCGCAGCCCTGATGCGCTGAGATAAGCACAAGACTGCGGGCATAGGGTTACATAGCCTTGGGGCTGAGAGAAACCACCAGATGCGGTCTCCCAAATAAAGCGAGGCGCCTGGGAAATTCGCGCCATCAATCGGACAGATGGCGCTCCGAGGAACCAGGGACATCACTCTGCTGACTCGCGGACGACTGGACTGGCAAAGGAATTTCTGTTTGCTGCTCGTCCAGCCCAGGGTCAAGGCAGCTGGGGATTCTCTGTTAGTAAACGAAGAGATCTCTCCCCTAGAAGCTAGGGATACCGCTTTCCTGACTTGCAATCAGCTGAACTAGCAGATGAGTTATTGCGTGTTGGTTGACCTGCTCACAATGAAGGCGTCCGGGCACCTTCTATTGCGGACCAAAGAGATGGCTGCCTCAGAAGTCAAGGACACCGGCTCTCTGACAAGCGACCCATTGGAATAACGCAATCTCTACACCTAAATGAACAATCAACTCACAGTCAAGGCACTGCAATCTTTAAGCTCGAGTCATTCGTGAAGCCGTCGCAAAATACCCGCCGTCAATAACGTTGAAAGCCTCCCAAAGATGAAGAAAAATGGAAGCAAGAGCTGCTCGATGTCAATTATATCTCATCCGGCCTTCGGCAGACCGAGATATGCAGAGCTCGTTGCAAGCGTTCCTCCCTCCACGGATCGCTCGTATCTTAGGTTGGGGGAATGTCACGGTAAGGGTTAGCGATACTGCTACGAAAGGCAATAACGACGAAACTCGGTGGGGGCCGCTGGACGCATATTAAGAGCGAGGGTCTGAGTTTTTGGGAATTTCAAGCAACGCTGTTGTGGAGACTCTACCGTTCGCCGCAAATAAAGACAGGTTATCATCCACAATGCCAATGAAGATCGAATCGTGGTTGTCCCTCAAATTTGGGCTCTTATGATCAATGGTTACGCTGTAGATACCTGTGCGCCTATCGAGATTGCCGAATGCTTGGGGACTATCACGACTAATCCATATCTGAGTACTCCAGCAGATTCCCCCGTTAGGTTCTCCTTATCCTTCGATATCGAGGACAATGTTTCTAGTTATACAGATTTGCATCTCACGGATCCACGTGGAAAGGTCTCCTGTGTACCCTCTTGCGTTATGCCGAACATGGTTCGGGCTGGTGAGGCATATCGTGGAAGATTGCATTGACGAGGAGTTTGAGATGATGAAGGAAAGTATCAAAGACGAACGACTCAATGAGGGCTCTGCGTTCAGATTGGTTACAAAAGAAGATTTTTCCCAGTCACTACGGAGTCATGGCTAGAAATACTGAAAGACAGGACTGGAATAATACACATCTTTAACGTTTCTACTGTTACCAAGGATGACAGGGGGTATGATACTGCTGAGCCGCCAACGAAAACTGACACTATTGTATCCTCGACAGCGAATTCGACAGCAAAAGGCAAAAGCAGAAACCTGGCTACCAGACTACATCATCTGTGAACCGGCCTCCAAGAAGCTAAAGCGTAGGTGAACTGGGAGAGGATTTTGAGTCTCGGTAGTGAGATTCTAATCTTGGAGGATCGCATTCTAGAGTGGACAGCTGAAAATCCACGGTCAGGACTATATTCAAAAGGAGACATTCGACGGAATTGAAGCGACTTTGCCAACCTCGCTTGATCAACGCTGGGAATCAGACCTTCCCCTCGTGGAAACATCTTCGTCTATTTCAATAGATGAGGGTTTCTCAAAGTCAGAGTCGGGCTCAACTTTAGAATCCAGATCAAGTTCTCCACCCCCTTTACAGCATCGCAAGCAGCTCATCCCAGCGCAGCGCAAGACCCGTCTATGGTGGCTAGATGGAGAGCTCTCTAGCCACACCAAGCCCCCAAATATTTCCCACGACAATCGCTACAAAATATCTCCAGCTCAAACTATGCGTTATAGTAGCTCTATTGGCCCGCGGCGTTTCTAGAGCAATACCTCAAGAACGAATGCTCTTATGCGCATGGAGTTCCATCTAGTTTTTGAGATCCACATCCACTCAGCCCTCATACCAACAGTCCCGTTGGGACACAGTTAGATCACGCATACCCAGTGCTCAATCTCTTTCCCATGCTCCATCTCGATCTCTCTGTTTCCCGTCTCGCCGAAACGTAATGGGGTTCGGCGTGCTTAGTGATCAGAGGCAGAACCGTCGGGGTATTCACGCGCTCTCAAATCACAGTAACACCGACAGGCGCAAGCCGACATCTGACAAACGGCCGTGACGTCCTCGAAATCACTCTTCCAGACCTTAGACGTCAATGACCATCGATCGAGACGTTAGCAAATATTGGGATGACGGTGTAGGAGAAATCTCTCATTACAAAACTTAAAGTATGACAACAACTCGATAAGCTACCCACGCGCCGCCATTTCAACTTCCAAGTACACCAGCAGATGACACAGACATACGTACTGCGTGAATATTAGGAAGAAAAGTCCCAAACAGACCCTTCACCTCTATTCTATCCCTAGCCAAAGCGCCCCGAAAAGCATACTTCACCAATACATCCATGCTCAGCCTCGCAAAACCCAACTCAGCCCCCAACTAACTAACTAAATCACCCAAGGACCGAACTCTCTCTGTTCTGTTCTATTGTTCTATCATCAAGCAACAGCCCATCCCATCCACAAATCATCCTCTCTCTCAGCGAATGCGACCTTAGATTACAAAAAGCTGCAGAAGAAGATTCAGCGAATGCCGCTTGCAAAGACCCCATCCCATCCCATACCGATCTCATGAAACCGAATGAATGAATGACCCTGTCAAACTACAACATATCGCGAGAGTGTACGAGATTCTACTCGTACGGACAGGCGATATTAAGAATAGTAAGGTAAGGTAGGTAGGTAGGTAGGTAGGTAGAACTAATATCAAAGTGAAGAAAGAGTTTGCTCACTCACACTCCAGAGAGTAGAGAGAGTCGCATGAATATTGAGCCAATCTCGGAGAGGTGGATTTAACGATACCTATGAAGCAAAAAGAAAGAAAAAGAGGAAGAGCAGACGGCGAAGAATCTGATCGAAACGTGATAGGTCTGGGGCCAATTTAGACCCTCTGCTGGAACGCCCTGCCAGGAAGCCACCCCTTGCACCTCAAATCAGATGGCTTTGGTCTAACAGGCAAGGGTTCTCCTAGCGTTCGTCCCAGAAGGCCACAAAGCCTTAATAATGTCCAAGTATTGGGCTGCTGTCCACAAATCGCTACCCCAAGATGTCCTTCTCTCCGCAGATCTACGTGTTACCCAAATCATCGCATCTACTCTCTCCAAACCACACGAACGGGTTCGTCGAGAAATCCAAAAAAGGCAAGCGTATAGATGACGGTAGTCAGCCCACTCCAGATGAGCTTCCTCAGGCTCTCATCGCTGCATTCAGGCAGTTGCCCACGCTCTTTGTCGTTGCAGGCAACCCGGCAGAACATTGCAACAGCAACAGCAACGATCCCAATGCCCACTTTCAATCCTACGCATCAGCTACAGACATTATCTGAGAATTGCGAGCAACAAGCGTCTTATCCCATCGGCTGGCGGGTTGGGTGCAATAAGTCTTGGCAGAACATTAGAACTTGCTTTCCTTTGCAACGAAATAACTTCCAAGGCTCACTTTATTTGATTGAACTTTGTATGGTGAACATTTAGAACTATCAATAAATAATAGATTTGAAATTGAAAGCTTTCTCGTAAAACGAGTTCTTGAAGAATTAGAAGCGGTTGAAAACAAGGTATAATTTGATGTTTGGTCGCCCTCAGCCCTACCCCTGAATATTGCACCCTGCCAGCCGATGGGATAATACAAGGTAGGATGGAAATTGTAGGATTGAGACGTGGCCATGCTCATGCCGGGTCCGTGGGGTCTCTAGCCATAAGAAAGACTCCGAAGCATTGATTTTAGCGAAAATCTCGCCTTCCACTCTTCCAAGTCAAAAGTCTTCCGCCGGACGAATGTTTATCGAAGCTTCACGACAAACTTGAGGTCACTGGGTCGTAGCCGCGCCTATGAGGGTATACCACCATACAGCTTCGCTCATAGAAAAGCTCGATCGTCACATCTACCGTCGATGTCGGAAACTGAACCAGTCGAATCAATGCGGTAATTCTTATATACGATGATGATATACTACACATTTGTACACGCAATGCTACGTGTTCCAAAAAAGAAAAGAAACAACAGATAAACCACCCGAGTATTCATGACAGATACTCCAATCCCTCACCTACGCCAAAGTCTACGCCGCGTTCTCGATCTCTTTAGCCCGGCCGACGCGATCGAAACCGCCTTTCTTCTCATCCTCGCCGGAGCTCGAGTTCTCGCTGCCCGAGTTGGTCCGGCCCATGCCCATGCCCATACCCTGCAGGACGTCTTCGAGGCCGATTTCCTTGTTGATTTCGGCCATGCGGCGGGATTCCTGCGCGTGGCGAGTATCAGTGAGTGGAGGTCAATCGTATGTGAAGGAAGTAGTGGACCGACGGGAGTAGTGTAGGGTAGACTAAGGTAGGGGAGGGAGAAGCTAAGGATTGGGGTGAGACTTACAGCTTCAGCGACGCCCGTGCTGCCAAACAGCACGTCCATTTCCTCCAGCGTCAACCTCTTCGTCTCAGGCACGAATAGCCAAATGAAGGCTCCGCCTCCAAACGTCAATATCCCAAAGAAAATGAAGGTTCCAAAGGTGATTTTCTGCAGCATGATATGCGTGATTTGTCCAACGATGAAATTCGACATCCAATTCGAAGACGCACCGAGAGCGATGCCGTAAGCGCGATTGGAGAGCGGCCACACTTCGCTAATGATGACCCAATCGCACGGGCCCCAGCTGTAGCCAAAGTTGACGACGAAAAGCCAGACCATTGTGACGGCCGCCCAACCCGCCGCCTTATGAGTGGCCCATTGGCACTGGTTGATGCCGAAAAGGATAGCGATGATCGTATGGCAAATACCCATGGCTATGGCTCCCGTAAGCAAAACGGGTTTCCTTCCCAGTTTGTCAATGTAAAGGACGGCAGGGATGGTGGCGAGGAACATTGCTATGCCTACTACGCCCGTAGCGAGGAGGCTGGTGGTGTTGCTCGAGGTGCCCAGCGCTGCGAATATAGACGGAGCATAGTAGAGAACGGCATTTATACCAGTAAACTGCTGAAAGAACATGGTAACAGTAGCGACGATGACGCGGCGGAACATGGCTTTGGTTTTGAAAAGCGAACCGATGGCCACGAATTGCAGCTTAAAGGTGTTCCACGGTGTAAGCTCCACGAGGTTTGGCCATTGGCTGGTGGTGGTCCGTTTCTCAAAGACGGATTGGGCTTTGATCTCCAGGAATTCAAGCTCGATCAGCTCGTGGTCTTCGCTCAAACCTCGAAGGCTGGATAAGACATGGCGAGCTTCAGTTTCGCGGCCGTGATGCACCAGCCATCTAGGGCTGAATTGCATGAAAAGCATCCCTATGCCGAGTGCCAATCCAGGTATCAGCTGTAAGCATATAGGTACCAGCCATGCTGCATCTGATTGGGAGCTTCCAGTGCCACCGATATTGTTGGTTCCGTAGTCGATCCAGAAGCTGACCATGATCCCGGCCGTGATGGCGAGCTGTTGCAATGCTACTAAGCTACCCCGCACCTCAGGAGGTGCAACTTCGGCGTTGTAGTTGGGTACGTTGACAGACATGGCGCCGACCGCCAGAACCCGTGATGAATCGGCCTCCGAGAATGCAAGAAGCGCCCCCACCAACACCAAGACACTGCACAATGATCCCCACCACAAACACGCCCACGTTGGCGATGATGGCGTATTTCCGGGGGAGCGTCTCGGCCACGAATCCGGAATAGAGGCATCCGAACCACGCTCCGAGCTCGAAGATGGAGGTCAACCACCCCTTCTTCGTCTGGTCTTGCACATAGACCCCCATGTGTTTGCCAAACGAGGTCATTGTGAGGATCCCAGAAAAGACGCCTTGGTTGTATCCATACACGAACCCTCCGAGACAAGCAAAACAGGCGATCCAAAAGACCTTGATGTTCTTAACTAGCGCTGCTGGGCCTGATGCTCCGGTGAGAGCTGCGCGCCGAGCCAGAGCTGCTCCTTCGACCCCAGCGACTGGTGCCATTTTGTATGATGGCTTAATAAAATTGAGTTGGGGGTATGTATTGGGCAAAATGGTTAAGTGACTTTGCAATTAATAATTGGATCCTTACAGCCAAAAGGACCAAAGATGATGCATGTATGCAATTTAATGGCAGCAGAAAGGCGGAGATATATCAGAGAGGGCAGGACGCCATAAAGCTAGGCGCACCAGTAAAAACATGGCATGGCCCTTGACTTTGTGGAGGCGGGAAGGCACGAAGTGGAGGTAGAATTCTTGGCAGCTTGATTCCCAATCCGTAACTCCGTGTTTGGGGTTGGACTCCCGTGTCTAGCATCGAAACTCAATCGTTAGCATGGCAAAGCTACCTAGGTATGAATCCTGAAGTGTTTGTATGGTAGCGTAGGGTCAAAAATCTTACATCATGCCCCGTGCTTCTTGATATTGCCTAAGCAGAAATGGATCTGGAATTCCGCTGGGCGTAGCGTTGAGATGTCTCTTCAATAGATGTTACTGTATTCTGTTGGCCCAGAATTATAGCCGTTTTGGTTGGCAAGCTCTGTACGGGCGATGATCAGCTGTACGTTTGCCCAGGCGCCGGAGGTTTCTTACCCGTGAACATATAATCATCGAAGAAAGCCCTGATATTGTTCTTCAATCAGCAATTGATCATTTACGACGGGTGCTGGAGGAATGAAATATATTTCTGAACAATGGAAGCCTGAAGATATGCCTTGAGACTCTCGCGAACGTCCAAAGAAGGCAATTTGGGGCAGGGGAGGTCGTACTGAGGATCGAAATTGAGCTCAGTACCCGCAAGAAACTGAAAATCGGTTCGCGTGGCGTCTGGTTCGAGCCAAAGATTCGATGGCATGTTTCCTGCCGATGACGGTACGAACTAGAAAGCGTCAGTGAAATGCTGCTTATTAATCGGCTTTGCCTCGGCGTAACTGGCGTACCTTCTGGAGCGCACTCTCCGAACCCCCTGGCTCTCGAAGGTCATGCAGTCTGATGAAAGTACTGATTGACTCGCTAACAACGCTCAAATCGACATCTCTCAGACCCGTTTCTCGTTGGTCCAAGACGGCGTCTACCCATCCTGATCCAGCATAGATTCGGGCTTGGTCCTTGATCGCTTGTCTCAAAAATTGGTAGTTGGCCTTCGCAATAAGTGAGAGAAACGAGTAAGTCGATTCGATAGCTGCATTAGATGCTGCGTGGGGCCCTTGGGTCTCATCGATCTGGAAGACCATAGATGGTGACGTTCGGCTAGGTATAGGGAACGCAGATGGGGAAAGATCCTTCAATGGGATAGTCTTGCCCATATTCTGGCCGCGAAGCATGTCCCGGCTGTAGGCACAAGCGGCATGGAAAAAGGATTGATTGATAAAAATAGTAGTCAGAAGTGCTCTATCATCGATCAATTTTGCAAACGTCAGCATGTCCGTTATTGACTTGATAGCGTTTCTGTATAATTCTTGATTGACTTTTCGAATATCCAAACCCGGTCTTTCATCAATGGGTTCCTCGTTGGTGACTGTACGGTCAGGAGGCCTTTCGAGGCTCTCATCATCACCAGCCAGACTTTCTTGGGCGAGAAAGACTATTTGCAGGTGGTAGAACAAATGGAGGCTAAGATACGGTCCTGCTTTGTCTGCTTTCACGGCAGCCTGGTAGTTTACCGCGCCGTACCCAACCTCCTTGGGTAACAGTCGGTACTCCTGAATGATCTTCCTTTTTAACCCCTCGATGTTGTCCATGCGATGCCTGCAATCCGAGTCGGGTTGGAATCTTATCTGACTAGAACCAGTATTGAGGAAATCAATCGATTGGGCGTATTCTAGCATCATTCGGGCCGTGTGGGGATACACTTCGGGCCTTGGTGGCTGAGAAACTCCTCCGGGCCCTGCCCGAATTGTTGCAATGTCCTCGTCGTTTGGAAATCTTATATTGACTTCGTATCTTTTCAAACTTGGAACCCGGCCAGTTCCGCTGCACTGCAGGCTTACAGTCAGCCATGACTGATCGAGGACCACGGATGAAGGGAATAACTGTCAACTATATTGCTTACCAAAGAGGTGTCATGTATGAACACGCACCAGAAGAGCATCACTTTTGCCGACTCTTCATACTCTTTGAGGTCAATGTTCTTTGGTCGAAGTCGGGGTTTGGGAGCTGCGCTATTGAAGTCCTGCTCTGTGTGGAGCTCGGGACCGGCATCGAGGCATGACCTTTCGCGGTGTAGCCCAAGTTCTTGAGCCACTGGGAGATTTGAGTCAGCATCTCCTTCCTGTGGGCAGCTCTAACGTGTGAGATTAGTACTGGAAGTATTCGCTCCTCCAATTCATCATGCGATACAAAAATCAACATCAGTGAGCCCGAAGAATGTGACTTACTGCGAATGGCCATACTAGCAAACGTCCATAGACCTGATCATCATCACGTAGTTAATGATCTGGACGTGACTTTAGGAAGTATATATATTTTTACCTGCTTCGTTGTTGACACCAAAGTCTTCATAAGATAGCATTAACAACCCAGTAACGATATCCGTGGACGGCAAATCGATTGCCGCGATAAGCATCAACTTCGTCTACTGCAGGAACGGAATCGAATACTCCCACGATTCCCTCGGCGATCCATTCGCTTTTGGCGGTAGATAGTATCTAAATAAATCGGGGGGACAGAATCCCGAAGACAGCGTTGACATTGCACAAATAAGGAATACACACACTTCGCCGCTCAATATAAGTGAGTTGAGAAGTCTACGGTTTACAAAAAACATGTTGTTCAAATATGTACGGAAGAAGACATCAAGAAGTGTGGGTAGTAAAGCTGCGACTGGCAAACCAGTCGAGTCGGATAACGGTAGCAGCTTATCTTGATGGATGTGTGACGAAGAAGACAAGGAGGGATGCCTCGAGTCGCTATCGTAATCATGTCTTGCCTTTAGACTAATCTTTTTGTGGCCAGGGGCTATGGCCGTGGGCCCTAAATAACGATGGTAATGGACAGTAGTATAAGGAGTTTCACTGGCGGATGAGTCAGAGCGCTCCCCGTGCGAGATCATCCCATTCGTGCCTCCATCGGTGGTAGGAAGAAGGGTATTGGGCGAGATTTCATGACCTGCTGGTGGTCCAAGAGTATGAGAGCTTTCAGTGGAGAGCGTTGGTGTAGGAGTGATCAAGGATAGAGTAGACCGCAAGCCGGAGTTCTCGTCTCTGCATATTCTGACAAAATCGTCTCGTCCAACTGCATTGCCTGGAGAAGAAGTTCTCCCTCTTTCCTACCGTCTTCTTGAGGCCAGACACAATGCTTGGATAGACTGGCACAGTGATTACAGGGTTTTGCAGTCACTGGGGCACTGCTAGTTGCTTTTGGTCCCCTCCCAAACAGCGTATCTTAAGCTTGCGGCATGGTTCACAGGCTATGGTCGTGTGCTTCTTTCTCTTGGGCGAGGAGGGAGGGGCTGAAAAGGATTGCGGCGTGCTAACTTTGATTGAGTCCATACATACTATTAATCAATTCTTTTCAGATAAATTTTGAAGCGCGATTGGTCCATGTGGATTGATTGCCTAAAGACCTAGTACTTCTAGTATTCATCTGCAGGAACGGAAGGAATAAAATCTGGGGAGAGTCAAGAAGCCGCGGCAGTCCAAAAATAGACCCGAAAGGCGCCTGAAAGCAGACTTCCTGTAATCATTAATGCAAGTACTTCGTACATCAATCATGCTGAAACGGCGTTGCATTGGTAGTGCTGCTACCTGGCATCTGATTGACAAGCTATACTTTGGATGGAGGTAGTGCTGCTACTTCGCCAATGCCACATGCCTGGTCAACCCGACTACGAACGATAATAGGGGCCCCCCCACATGCTTGCCTCCGAGGCTTTCCTTCCCCCTCGTTCTCACCGTTATGAACAACTGGAATCGCGCTTAGAATTACAGCGCGGAAAGCGGGCAAGACGTCCTTTTGCGTCTATAGCAGGGATGAAAGCAGGCCTTTAGCCACAGTCTATGGCAATTTCAACATTGCCATCCAAAAGGCTATGACGTATCTCCCTACCTCGTCGCAAGTTACTTTAGCCTTATGAAGGTCCAAGCGCGCTCACAGAGTCGGTCCACGTTCTCTCGCAAAGAGCCTTCATGCTTATCCTCGTGTTGTGGACTCCTCATGATCATTCCTCCTTAATCTTCACTATCTTTCAGGTCTAATGGCGCGCACTCGAGCTCAAGAGCACTCAGACGCGCCCAAACCAGAATATGCGCCGGAAGGACCAAAGCCTCAAAGACGTCCCACGGCTAAGGCAGAAGACAACAAAAAGGCGAATGGGCCCAAGGACAAGAAGCGCAAATCTAAAAATGCCAGCGGAGAGAAGACAGAAGAAGGAGAAGCCCCTGCTTCAAAAAAGACCAAGACCGAAGATACCACAACATCTGAAGACTCGAAGCCAAAACCCCCCGCCGTTGACATGAGTAAACTTGATGCTCTCCTATCAAAATATGGTGTACTGCCTCTACAGGATACGGCCCTTCCCAAACAGGATGAACCTACGCCGGAAACCGTACTCAGTCTGCTCTACCTAGCCATGCTCACCTCTGCGCGCATCTCCCACGAACTAGCATATAAAACGGTCCAGTGCGTGATCGAAGCGGGCTATCACGACATTGGTAGGCTGAGGAAGAGTACATGGCAGGAGCGGACTGAGGTCTTGACAAAGGGCGGCTACACGAGGTACCGAGAGAAGACAGCTACAGCGTTGGGCGAATTGGCAGAGTTCATTGGCAAGGAATACGGTGCGCTACATTTCCAGCCGGGCTCTCTACCAAATCTGCCACTGACATTTTTCGCGAGCATAGACGACGATCTCAACAATCTCCTCAAGAAAGCACACTCCTCTCCTACCGAAGTTCGGAAATTGATCCAAGAGATCAAAGGCATCGGCAAGGTTGGGACGGACATCTTTTTCGACGCTGTACAAGGGATCTGGCCATCTCTGGCACCGTTCATCGACCCCAGGAGTCTGGAGACAGCCAAGCAGTGTGGGTTGGGGGGCGATGTGGATGCCTTGTGGGATGCGGTGGGGAAAGATGCAGTCAAGATGTGTAAATTAAGTTCGGCGCTCACCATGGTACGGCTGGAGAAGAAAGAAAAGGAATTTCAGTAATCAGGGGTTGGAGCAAGCGTGCAGGCGATTGGTCTATATCATGAGAGTTGAGGTTGGTTCGAACGCGCAATGATACACAAAGCAAAGGCTGACAATGATATTCATGACCAAGGTACCAAGTACTAAGCCCCTTTTCCCTCCAAGTTGAAGTTGTTGTTTGGACAACAACGATTCTCGAAGCAGCCTAGCGGGCATAGTGAAATCATGACTTTTGCGACGACATGCAACAAATTTTGGAGGCTTCTCCTCGATTGATTTAATAGTTGTCCACTTCCTACAAATCATTTTCAATAATAAATCTTCCTTTACTTTTTTTGATTTTTTTTTCTTTTTTCTAAACCACTAAAAGTGCGGAGCTATCTCCCCACCTTTGGAAAGACAATGACGTGTCTCTTCAGCCAATCAATTCAAAGGCAATTTATGCTGACGACATCACCAATTGCCAGAATAGCTTCCCTCCGACATTCCAAACCAACACATTTACTTCTCATTTCTACAACTCGCACCTTCACAATCTCACACCAAACCAAGCTCCAACTCTCTCAGACTCGTCCTCTGTCAAAAAGCAACAATTCCTTTTCAGAAGCCATGGACGCTGTCAAGCAAACTGTCGCCCAGAATCTGGGCATTGGAGTATGTGCTTTCTTTGCTCCTCAATAGGCAGGATACTCATAGTCTATACCAAAACACTTACTTCCCATCTTCGCCTTTTTACCACTTACAAGCCTTAGAGAAGACATGCTGACAATGATTTCTGCTTAGGGGGCTCATGAACAGGTGCCAGAAGACCAGCGATTCGACCTCAATGATACGCCCGACCTCAAGGGCAAAGTTGCCGTCATCACCGGTGGATCGGAAGGGATTGGTTACGGCGCCAGCCACACACTTCTCGCCCACGGCCTCGAGAAGCTCTTCATCCTCTCCCTTTCCAAAGAAGTGGTCGATGGTTCGATCAATGCCATCAAGGAAGAGATGGGAGAGGAGACGGCGAAGAAGGTTACTTGGTTGGAATGCGACCTTACAGACTGGAAGAAAGTGAAGCAGACAGCGGACAAGATCGCAAGCAGTACGGATAGGATCGACATTCTCATCAACAACGCTGGCAGGGGTATCATGACATATCAATTGACCGATTACGGGGTTGACCGTCATGTCAGTCCAAACTCTTCTTGCCCGTGGATACTGTGCTAACTTGTGTGTAGATGGCAATGAACCACATGGCCCATGTCATCCTCACCTCTCACCTCCTTCCCATTCTGAAGAAGACGGCTTCCAACGGCAACACCGTGCGCATCACCAACCAGGCTTCCAATGCCCACCAAGCCACACCCTCGGATACCAAATTCGAGTCCCTCGAAGAACTGAACCGAGACCTTGGTCCAAACGGTAATTACGGTCGCTCCAAGCTCGCCGCTATCCTCTACTCTCGCTACCTGAACCGCCACCTCACCTCCTCGCATTCCAACATCCTCGTAAACGCCACGCATCCCGGTTTCGTCGACACCAAGATGTCTAAAGAGGACATCCACGAACCATACCCCTTAGGCGGCTATGCCATGTCGGTTGGCATGGCGCCGTTCAAGAAGGATATCATGCAAGGATGCGTCAGTACTGTCTTCGCTGCCACGGTTACGAAGAAGAGTGGACAGTACATATGTCCTCCTGCGGTCCCGGAGAGCGGGAGCGAGATGTCGCAGGATGAGCAGCTGGGAGAGAATTTGATGAAGCTGACGAGGGAGGTTGTGAAGGAGAAGACCTATGATGATTCAGCAGCAAAGGGATGTCCATTCAAGGATTACTAGATTTCGCGTCGAAGCGTAGAAGTTGCATCTTAGGGGCATGTCTCCGAGGGCATAGCATCATTTACACAAGCTTGACAAGCGAACAATGAAGTATATACGCTCTCTGCAAACATAGCACCCCGTATAATCACATGGATGGCAAGCTGTAGCCACAATCTCGCACCGATCATCCATTCCAACAGCGACATCATTCTCCCAATCCGAATTTCACCCCGCCTACCCGGCACAACTACGCGTGCCAATTCACTCGCGTCCTCCGCTCCTCCACTCCAATCCAACACCGGCATCCTAACCAACCTCATTTGATCACCCTTATCGCTCATCCCCCATCACTCTCATTCGATCACCTCTCTAGCATCCTCTCACAAGCTCCTCATACTCTTTCTCTAAGCTTCCCCCCCTCATACCTCACAACCTACCTCCCCCCTCCTTCTTCCTCTCACTCACAATCCAAACCCACCCTCTCATCGCCTCTCATTCCCCCTTGTCTCAAACCCTCCCCCCTCCTCTCCCCCAAGCCACCAAAAACAAAAAAAGAAACCACAATGTCCAAGCGCAAAACCCCCACCTCCACAACCGCAGCCTACACCTCCGACAACGGCTTCGTCGACGACGATGACGAAGGGGGAGGGCGGAGGAGTAAGAAAGTCAAGGTTAAGGGTGCTGTTGTTAAGAATGGGGGGAAGAATACAGACAAGGGGGATGGAGCGGTGGGAAAGGTAGATGGGAAAGGGGAGGGGAAAGGATTGGGGAAAGGATTGGGGAAAGGGATGGATGGGAAGGGGGAGGAGTTTTGGGAGGTACGTTTTGATTTGGGTGGTTGGTTGGTGGGGATGGTGTCTTAGTGGAGAGAATATTTTGGAGGGGAGGAAGAGGGAATTGGGGGAGGGAAGGGGGAAGGAGACAAGTGGGACGAGACAGGCTAACACTGTCGCGCGAGTTATAGTTGACGAGCAAGCGGAGAGTGGGCATCACCGAATTCAAAGGGAAGCACATGGTCAATATACGGGAATACTACGAGAAGGATGGGGAGGTTCTGCCCGGGAAGAAGGTACGGAGATTCCTTTAATGTTCTATCGGTTTTCATCACCACATTTTTTTTCTATCCTACACCTCTATCCCAGCGCCAACACTCCGCCTAATATAACCTCAACCCTATATCCCTCAAGCACCACCACTAACCCAACCCAAACCCCCAGGGCATCTCCCTCCCCCTCGACCAATTCAACACCCTCATCACGCTCCTCCCACAAATCGAAACTGCACTGGCGTCAAAAGGCCAAAGTATCTCGAGACCCGATTACAGCAACGCGGGCGCATCGGCCGCCGCTACGGACGAAGACCAGGACGAAGACGAGGACGAGGTGGAGAAGGTGCAGAAGACGATAGCGAAGAAGAATTTCGAGGAGACGAGCGATGAGGAATGAGATTAGCTATGTTTGGCCTGGCCTGACCTAACCTGAAGAATGGCTCCGGATGAGTTGGTGGGATGAGATGAGATGGGATGGGATATGGAGCGGAAGTAAGTAAGTAGGGCTTGAATGGCGCTGGATGGGTGCTTAATCGTGTCTTGCTGCATGCATGCATGGATATGGATAATGAATATGAACATGAACATGTATGTATCAAGTGATGCCTTGACCCTTTTATCTTCTCTTACTTATCCTGTCTTGTCTTGTCTTCTCTTGTCTTATCTCAAAAATGTGCCGTGACGTGACGTGACGTGACGTGACCTGATATCCTCCCTCGGAGCTGGTAGCTAGTAAGGCAGCTAGCTACCTTTGTGATGAAAAAGCTGTGATATTAGCGGAGTTTGCTTTGCACGCGATGATGAGGGTATGTATGTAACTGAGGCACGCTATATATAATGAGGGCATTGCACGCTATGATGAGCGTATGCAATATAGGATAAGTATAGCATAGTATAGTATAGCATACCATACCATAGCATACCATAGTATACCAAAAGCAATCAGACGTGAAGTGAAACTCAGCACCTCGCTCTGTGCATCAATCTCTCTGAGGAATTCAACAACTCTCTCTGAAAATTCTTTGTTTGTGATTGGTGATTGATTACAAAGGCGGATAAAGATTATGTTATGATATGATGTGCTTAGTTAGGATGCCGCTTGCTCAGCTTGAACGCTGACGCTCAGCCAATGGCTCCGGGCGTCTCAGCTTGAACCCTCAGCTTGCCCCCCCCGGCTCACCCTTCCCGCTCCTCCACCATCTCACCCCCCCGTTCCTCACCCTGCCCCTCACCTCGCGCCCCCGTACCCTCCGTACCCTCCGCTACCGACGGCGGCGGTGCTCCACTCGCCACCCCCACCGTCATCTTCTTCGGCGGAGGCGGCAGCGCACTCTTGGTCGGAGCACCCGGCACAAAATCCTCTTCTTTACTCTTCTGTTCGCCTTCTTTGAAGTACTCGTCAAAGGCCGCGTTGGGGGAGATGACTTTTCGGGCTGCTTTTCGGGCTGCTGCTGCCCTTGTTGGAGCTCCGGTTCCGGGTGTAAAAGAAGCGCCAGGAAGTGGCGGAGGAGGAGGAGGAGGAGGGGAAGAAAAAGGTAATGTTGCTGGTATGAGGATGTCGGCGGATCCAGATTGCTGCTGATGTGAGGGGGTGCTGTGGGAATTGGGAGTGGGAGTGGGAGTGTTTGGGTATGGCGCGCTGTTTGGATATGGGTTTAGGTGATTCGCTGTGGTAGCCGCAGTAGTAGTAGTAGTAGTAGTAGTAGTAGCGGAAGCCGATCTCTCATCCCCCCCCTCATTACCAAACCCCCCCATCTCATCAAAGACCGTCTCCCCCGGCGCATCCAGCGGCTCATTCAACGGCGCCGGCACCCGATGCAGCGCCCCGAACCCAAGCACACACCCCAGCGCCCCCTCGCCCCCCCACCCCCTCTCCGGCGTAATACTCACAACCCTCGTAACGCCATACTCGTGATTATAAACCCACAACCTGAGACACCTCGACAGGAAATCCTCCACCAGCTCCCCCAGCCCCGCCTCCCCACGCACGCTCCCCTCGGGCGTACCGACTATGAAATCGCCATACGGTAACAATCCCGCGACATCGGCCGGCGAACCGGGTATCACGTCGAGGATATGCCACACGTCTTCCGTAGAAGCGAGCGGTGTCCATTGCAGCGTCAATCCGAGCGTAGGCGAGGGCGTAGGAACAGGCAGACGGAGCGTGCGGACCCGTTGGCCCTTTGCGGACCAGATGGTCAAGGTTACGGTGGCGCCGGCGCAGTTGCGGATTTCGAGGGCGAAGGGGTGGGGGGCTGGGGAGGTGAGGGGGCGGTTGTTGATGCCGATTATGAAGTCGTACCAGGGGTCGATGGGGATGTCGGTGTTTTTGTTGCGGAGGACTTGGAAGCCGGAGGCACCATAAGGATTGTTGTGGGAGGGGTGGGAGTGGGAGGGGGAGGGGGCGTCGGAGTCGAGGCGGGAGATGAAGCGGTTTAGGGCGCTGAACATGGTTGGTTGGGTAGGGGGTGTGTAGGGGGGGAACTCGATCGTGTAAGTAGACCGTGTAGTAGACCGATAGTGAGGACATTTGTGCGTGATAGGGCTGAAGGTATGCCAAGGAGCTAAGGCGAGCCAAGTCTTTGTCTTCCTGTCTTCGTTGCGACACCATCTATCAAGTCACAGACACGGCCCCGGTAACGGCAGCTGTTGAACAGATTCTCCCAGATCTGGACCAGAGAATAATCGACGAGAAAGTTCATAAACTATCTAATGGCCTGTCCAGCGCGGCCGTGGCCAGGATAATCAAAAGATATCGGAATGGTCCCAAAACTTGACCTGGGAATAAGCGAGCCACCTTGTCTAGCCATCAGGTCATTTACCAAGAAAACCCCATGTATATTTAGTGGTATAGCTGTCCTTTGCAAATACTATCGCGGTGCCACATCCAGGCACTGAAGTTAATATAGCCTAAGAGATCCCTCGCGGATCCCAATGATTTAAAAAGCGGGCCCTTGCGCTTCAATCCATCGGTACCCAAAGCGCCCTTGCAGACGTTTAGGTCTGTTCCAACAGTAATGGCCTGCGTTTCCCTATAGACGGTCTGGCCGATACCTAGCTTCCGTTCAGGGGCGGCTCGTGTCAATATCCCGGCAAAGTAGGGATCACACTGGATTTGGTGCTGATAATGTAGATGCTGGATATTCAATTGCTGGATTCCGGCAGTTTTAGTTCCAGTAGCCGAGTACGAAGTACTATGGTATGAGAGATCTGCCCTCCAAAAGGGGAAAGTGACGTTTCGGATTAGGAAGCGAGGGTAGGATTGGCGTTGGGATCGATGACGAGCATTGAGGAGGTGGATTTGATATTGCTGCGTAAATTTGCTCGTGAATTATAATCAGAGTCACTTCGGTTGACGGTACGATGAGTCAAAGCCAAAGCGGGGATATGAAAGAATTGAAGTAGATGGTGGGGTTCAGTCTATCATCCAACGTTCGTCCTTCAAATAGTCAAAACCAGTCGTCCTTCCGTCTGAGCATTGGTTATCCTGGTGCACAGCGACAGTCGGATCTCTACCCCCTAAGGTTTGCTTTTTGAGCGAGGCAGTAGCGGTCCTCTGAAGCCCCCACTGAATCCCTGAAGTTGAATCTCCTATACCTCTGCAGCTCTGGACCTCTACTGGGTTGGTCGCTTATGATGGGCAGACTCGCGAGCGGTGCGGTACACGTAGATACCCATGCTGTTGTTGTACACTGGGCCGCTGGGAATCCAATCCGAATCCGGTACTAGCTTAGATTCCATAGCAAAGGAAAGTAGAGTATGCTTGTACCACTTTTGGTAGAGTAAGATTGAGCGGAGCGCGATAGAAGATGGTATAATTCCGGTTGTTGCTGATGGGGACTGACATATGGCTACCCGAGCAGCGAGGACAAGTGTGATCCGCTACGTGCCGTTGAGAGCTTTCGACAGAATCACTATACCAGAGCATGAATTTAGATATGTGTAGAAAATAGCTGCTGTTGGAGCGTTGATACCTGTCGCTTGGGAGCTCCTACGGCATCTAGTGGGAGGAAAGCGCATCCCACCAAGGATCAACGTCGCCGCTTGATGATCCTCGCGCCATGCACGACCTGAGAGTCAAGAATCTGGTCATTCACGTACTCCATATCGTAAAAGACATACGCTTTCCCCACGCTCCACAGTCGCCTAGCGTAGGACCGGAAATCCCCGCATTCAGAGCGTAGATATTGTGTCATCTTGACATACTCCCAATACTCAGGATACCATCCCGCGAGTCCCCAACCCAGGACCGCGGTGATGCGTCCATTCTCGACGAGGATGTTATGCGGGCCCATGTCGCCGTGCGTCAGGCGCCATTTGTGGTTGTCCTTCATGCTGCTTTGAAGCGTCTCGACGTAGAAGTCTGAGTCGTGCTCTTTAGAGTCGGGATGCATGTGGCTCAGAAGCCAATTGTTGAACTCCGGTTCGGCGGAAAACGGGCCACCAGATCTTCGACCACTCGTTCGATGATCTACCGCTGGCCCGCCGTCGATGGCGCCAATGTGTACGGGCGTGTCCGGCGATGGATCCAGACTGCGAAGTCGTTGCAAGATCACCCTGTAGTCATTCATTATGGATTCCTTCTCCGCAGAATCCATTTCCTGCCAGACGTGGTCGAGGTTTTTTCCAGGCATAGGCGCCATTGAAATGTATCCACATCCATCGTCTTCCGTCCAGGAATCGTACACTACAGGCACTGGAATCTCTGGGCATCGTTGCAGAACATACAGCATCGTAGCTGCTTCGCGTGACGGGACTACATGCGGACCGAACTTGACAAGGGCGTTTGTCTTGGTGATGTAAATCCCCCTTGAGGCTCCTGCTGAGCCCGCGAGCCAGCGCGCAGGTTCCATGCCGCCTGGTCTGCCCATCACTACGAAATCGGCGTACTATGGGCCTGCAGAGTTGCGGCTCGATATTCAATTTCTTCGGTTGCAATATGTTGTACTTGGTATGTAAAGCGGCTCGATCATGGTGTTTTTTGAAGCTTTTGGCTTCCGAGGGCACGTGATCTGCCACTCGAAGTTTATCCACTAAGGCCCAAATTGAAGAATACGACCCCTTTGGCTATCTCCGGCTACAAAAACGTTTCAATTGAAATCCAGTTTTAAGGAAGAGGAACTGAAATGCGGAGCGCTCTACGATAGACTAGAATTTAACTCTGTATAGTCTGTATGTAGAGACGATTGCGCGACCTTTGAGATGAAACGGCGAGAGCACACGGAAAATCGCAAAACGGGCCTACAGACTTGATGCGCCCGCGCCGCTCTCGCTTTCGGCAGTCACAATGCCAGCAGTCACAGAGCGGTCACGTCAGCTCCAATTGCAAGCCTTGTTCTAATACATTATTTGCAGTGAGAGGGGACGACGATGGATCGAAGAAGTCAACTCATACTCTATGTTGTATTGTTGAATTATGCTGTTGCAACCGAGCAAGATATTGCACACTAACCAGATCTCCAAATTGTTTCCATGGCTACATTGACGGTTGTTGCAGTGGATGTTCGCCAGCTCTCGACGTCCATGTCTAAGGTAAATGCTTCGCAACGGGTCTCAGGATCGTACAGACTAGCTCATCCCCAATCCTGACCGAGACGCGATTGTTTCTGTTGTTACGCAGCAGACTTAGCATGTTTAGCAGGGTTCATGATAGATGGAAGGGGGAGACGGACTCTTGCAATTGTCTGATGCTCAGGAGCGGCGGCACGCTCGCTGGGGGTAAAGCCTGAAAGGGTACAGGCCGCTGCGATAGTTTTCTTTTGCTGAGGGACTCTGTAGGTAGGTCCCCGGAAGGTCGTGCGGTCGAACTTGAAGAGGAACTCGACATCTGTCCAGCCATTGTCCCTCTCCAAGTCCACTCGTGGGAGTCGCAGCCGAAGAAAATTCGGCCTGCTCCGGGTTTCTACGTCACTGAAGACGCCGGCTCTCCGAGCGCACAGGATTGGAAACCGGCATCTGTGGATAAAATATCAGTATATATGTAAAACAAGATTAGAAGGTTTATGTTTCAGTCCAACGGCCAAGAGAAAACTTAGAGTGCGAGAAAGACCATGGTTTATGTACCTTGTAAGTATTCTTGAAGGTAATGAAGAAACTCGTTGTTTGGTAGATGACGTTTTAACGGAAAATGTGTACGCAGACAAGTGTGTGCAGGCTTGTTTGCTAAATCGAAAATCCGCTCAGATGAACAGCGTAGAAGAGAAGAACAAGCATGAGCTGGCACGTTGTATAATCAAGCACCCTGATGGTGATTGCATTTCCCTAATACTTTCATTCGATATGGAAAAGAGGGGAAGGGCCAGTGGGTTGATTCTCCTTCCTTCGACCGGTCTCTCGCCAATCAGAGGCCCTCGTCTTTTCTCTGGTTGTCAACCTAACTCACATGCCCCCGGAATCTCCTCAGCCGGTAGGATCTGTACTGATGCCGGAAACATTAGGCTCGATATTCATAATCTGTGTTCAAGAGAACTACAGCAAGGATGCTAACGTTTTTAGCAGCTTGGTTGAGGACGCATCATCGGTCTCTACGACCGCATGGATGAACAAAAGTCTGTAGTGCTCTCGTCGTATATGCAAATTACGCAGCTGATTTGCCTTGCTTCGGCAAGAACATTCCAGCTAACGAGTTCATCAAATCCCATCGTTGCAAGGCTCAATCTGAGATACGCAAGACGAATGGGTTGGCTTGCAATAAAGTTCAAGCCGCTTAGTTCGAGTACAAAGTACCTTAAGGCTCGACGGTTCCCTCGGTCGGGGCGGGGCGAGCGAGCAACTGGCATTCCCTGGACCATTATCTCCGCAATTAGTACGAATAATTGGGTTCCCATGATTGCAGCCCAATTCCTGGCTGATCATAACTGCGGGGTATGGCTCCAGAGTGAAATGACCCGCTATCGAAAAGATTGTCCGAAGAATTGCTTACGACGTCGCATCAGCTGATATGCGCGAAGACATCGGTCTCTCCGCTCGTTTCAGCCTTAGATTGGGACGATTAGCTGGTGGCAGGGTCTGCTTGAATTCGGTAACTGGATGCGAGTTGCTTGGCTGCATGATTGCGGGGACACGTCGATGGGCTGGTTATTGTCAAACAATAGCAACCTTAACACTCCTGGATTGCTTCGCTCTGGTGAGATCCAAACACGATTCAAAAGAGTCTGATGAAATTGCTTGCATTCAGCTTAGTCGGTTTGGCATTGAAAACAGACTAGTGTAAGGATCATCCTGGAATGAAATACAGCTGTAGGAAAACACGCATCTTGGGCCAAGATGATGATGCTGGTCAAGAGATCACCGTCGAGCTGCAAACAATGGGCAGATGGACGAGGGGAGGATGCAGCATGCAGCCCTAAAGTATAATAGCGCCGGAGCGCTTAATGTATTAATACCTCGGCGTAACTCGGAGATTTATTAGCGCCATATGCACACTAAGATACCTTACCTCCATGCACATGCAGGCCGATTAAACACTTTCCAATATGCAAAAGCCACGTAGTCAATTGGCTCATTTGTTCCGGCTGATGCTAATGCAATGTGGATTACCTGCATATACATCACAATTACGAACAGCATACGGAGACTAAGGTATGCTGTCGATCTTTCGAGCCGTACCGAAGTACCTTGATGCTTATGCACGATATCCCACGATCATCGTGCAGAAAAGGGCAGGCGATAAAGGCCGGCCTTATTTCTTACTGGCTGCTGTTGACTAGTTTGGATGAGATAAAAAATAGTCACATGCATGGGCACAAGTTTCAGCATGATAGCTTGTTAACACATTCAGCTTCAAAGTGTTAATGCTACCTTCCTGCAGGCAATCTGGCGGTGAGTATGCAAGAGCAACTGTGGCAAGCGGAGAAAGTGCCAGCGATGACTGGCTTGCAGTGCTTCGGCTGATGCAGAGTAGGTCATCTGCGCGTTCAATTCGGAATTCGCACGGTTTGTTAAGCATCCAGAAACCAAGTACCTATTACCACGCACGACATTCTGGAGCGGTTATCCAAAAATGAAGCTGCCAGCTCGAAGAAGAACCAAAACCGCTGGCTGGCGGTGTTTCCGTAGAATGAGGGCGAATCGCCAGCGCATCATGCACGAGCCTCTAGCTCTTGAAACCCCCTCAGTCGGATGCAACCTACGCAGTGGCGATCAATTGGAACGAGACTTGCATTGGGAGTGTGATTCTATGCCTTTGATCGACGACTTTCCCACCAAGGAAAGTCGAGTCAAGCCGTCTTAGCACTTTCCAGACCGGATGCAAATGTTAAGCAGTCATGGACGCTAAGGGCGTTCTGCCTATAAAAATGCCATGTCCCGCTTGTTTTCGTCTTCTCTTCTAATATCCAAATCATTATCGATCTAGCAAACAGCTTCACAAACAATCGTTCATCATCTCTGCATCCTAGTTTCCTTGACACATCATCTACCCACAAGTCATCCATCGACCTACAACGCTTCCATCATCATCATCATCATCCTCATCATCGTAAGGTATATAAGTCTCAGTCCTTCATCTACGCCGAAGCCTTTACCCAAACATGCTGACATCTATATAGAAATATGACTACCTCACGTGTCCTCAGCCAGAGAGCTATGCAAGAGTAAGGCTCTTCCCTGTCAATAGTCCGCTCCCGGCTAACGGCAGCAAGGCTCCTGAGAGGCAACCATAGCAACTTCATCTCCATCCGAGTTGGGGATGAGGTTGTCCACCGGGTCCACAAACCCGTGGCAAGACGCTTTTCTCCAGTGTGGAGGAGAGCTTTGCAAGAGCCGTTTTGCGGGGTCGTCACTGTGACGTTCCCATCCGAACCACCGGCTGCTCCTCCGGTCGCTGAAGCGGGACCAAGCTCTGCCAGTGCACAGGTGACTGCGGAGAACGTTCCGCCGCCGACAGCCCTGGCGGCCAACAAACTTGCTCTGAAGTTTGTTGTCCAGTGGATGGAGGAAGGGGGAGCCGACCCCAGTGGCAAAAACGCAGTCCCATATCCGAAAACTCGGTCGGGATTGGGAAGACTGCTTGCCTTGGCGGAGATGCTGGAGATCCGCGAGCTCGCCGGTCGGGTGAGCAATGACCTGGAGAGGATCCCTGCACGGCGACCGAAACGATGCGGGATGTGCCACAATGCCGAGTAAGTTCAACAACCCACAATTAACACGTCTCAGCTAAGCAAGCTTCAGGCATCCTGGCACAGAGTGCCAGAAATGCTGGCATTGCCAGGAGGTGGGGCACCGTCGAGCCAACTGTCCCAGAGCATACCAGGAGTACCTGGAGCGGGAAGAGCGCCGACGGAAGAAGGCCGAGTGGGAGAAGCGGAGCCAGGAGCGCCAGGAGCGCCAGGAAGCCTGGCAGAAGAGGAAGGAGGAGAAGGAGGAGCGGAATCTGCAGGAGCAGATACGCAAGGGGCGGGTGGCTGTTGGGGATGCCGGCAAGGTCATATGGCGATACTGATGATGACCTTGCCGGCAGATCCCCACACTCAAATATTTCTTTGCGGATGAGATTTCGGAGTTTGCAAAGATACCCATTTGTTTGCTTCCGGGATAGATGGAAGTCGTTTTGTATATAGTGCTAAACCGTTCACGCCATCCTTCCCTGTGCCCTCATTGAATACGCAGCAAATTTTCTATCCTTCGCTACTACCTGACTAACCAAAAAAAGTACCCTACATACACTTGGCGCGCGCAAACACACTGCAGAAGAGCCCCCCCTGGCTGCCTCCAGCCCCTTCTCTCAATCTACGCGGTGACCCCGAAAACAATTAGTCCAAGCACGCTACTATCTCCGACCCCTCACATCCCCCCTCTTCCCCCCTCCTCTGCCGTGTCTCTCATCCCAACCCTTTACCTTCCTCTGCACCTCCCTTCCCCTTGCCATCCCTCAATACCATGCCATGCCATGCCATCCCATTCTAGTCCGCCCCTCCACTTCCCCCTAGCTCTCATCCCCAAATGCCACCCCTCAATCCCATCCCAACCCATTCTATCCCATCTCAACCTACACCCCACACTCCACAGACAACCGTCAACCAAGCCAACCCACACCCCACAAACCAGTCCATCACTCGAATCCCATCCCTTAATACCTTACTCTATCATACCTTTCCTTCTTCCTCCGCACCTCCCTCCGCCTTGATATTCTCTATTATCATCATCAATCCATCCCTTTCCTTCCTCAAACTCTTTCCACCCCTTGTCCTCCCCTTTTCCTCCCATCTGATCCCATTCCAAGTCATCCATCCCTCTCCAACTCCACCATCCTTCTTTTCCCAGGCTCATTATCACACACCCCTCAACCCATCCCAATCTAACTTCCCCCATTCCTTCCCTCTCCCCACAACCAACGCGGCCAATCCATTCCCATTCCTTCCCATCGAATCCCCTATTCATCTCTCCCTCTGCCCTTTCCTCCCTTCCTTTCCCTCTTCTCTCTCATTATCCCATGCCAACCCAATTCCAAACCGAAAAGAACGTCCCCCTCAAGCCACACCCAACCCAGACACTTCCCAAAACCAAGCCATTCCCATCCCCCTGCCTAATCTCTCACCGTCCCATCCAATCCCGCAATCAGGCCAACCCACATCTCAACACACCCCATAATCAACCCCACAACCAAGCTAACCCGAAACCAGCAACCCCCCCCCAACCCCCCAAACTCGCAAACTCCATACCTCCAAGCGCAGCAGATATAGACAAGCAAAAAAAAAATATACACGCGACTGCTCTCTCTCTACCCCTCTCTGCAAGTCTTTCCTTCACCCTTAATCCATCCTCCTTCAAGAAGAAAGAAATCTTCCAATAGGGATTCCGTCAGGGTCAGCGATAGGGGTGGGGGAAGGGGTCCGGGGGACAGGGCAGGGGCAGGGGCAGGGAAATACTGCATGCAGCGTTTGATCTTCCTACTTCCTCCTCCCTGCTCCCTACCTACTGCCTTGCCTAGGGTAGAACCCGAGGATGAACAACGAACGAGTGCAGATCATGAACGGCATGGCATGGCATGGAATGGAATGGAATGGAATGGGATGGATAGAATGAAATAGCACTGGGATGTCGTAATCAATCACTCAAGCAAGCCGAGATTAACCCAACCCATATTGCCGTCATTACATATTTACCTACACGAATCCATCCCAAGCCGAGTTTCTGAGTGAGTGAGTTAGCGAGCGACCGCGTGAGCGAGGAGCAAGGATACTGCTCTCCATCTATCCATTCATCTGCTCCTTTTCACGATCCGATTCGATGCCTTTAATTTGGAAATTCGCGATGCAGGAAAGTTTGGCTTTTTACCGCAGGACAGCAGGAGTTGCACTATTGGGGAATAGGGGAGTTTGGACACGAAGGAGAAGGAGAAGGAGAAGAAGGAGAAGAAGGAGAAGAAGGAGAAGAAGGAGAAGAAGGAGAAGGAGAAGGGACGTATTGTCACGCCATTATGTCATATGCAGTGATATTCATGAACAATACAGACAGTGTGCACCTCCTTCTACCTACGCCGTTGAATGGGTACTGTACTGCCTACTTCGTAGTATCCACAACGCCGACCATGCACCAAAGGTCCTAGGACCATAATCACTGCGTCACAGCCCTAACCCCCTGCAACACCAACGCAAATACCAACCCCCTCGCCACCTCCGGAACCTGCAAACAGTCAAAAACCCTCCCCAAGGCCTCCCCACTAGCCGCCGCCCCCATCACACTCGTCAAAGCCTGCGGCATGCCTTTCTCCACCAGCAGCTTCCGAGCCTTGACCCTCATACGATCCTTTGCTTCTTCGCTCGGTGGTGCCGGCCAAGCTTTGAGCTCCTCTTCTGTTGGTAATGCGTTTTCTCGTAGCTTGGCGAGATGGTTGGCGATGCCGCTGTCGGAGGTATTTGCGTCGATGACGGTCTCTTGGAGCAATACGCGGATTGCTTCGAGATTGGGGTTGCCGGGGCGGAGGAGGAAAGATTTTGCAGCGTTTAAGAGAGTTAGGCGGAGAGTCCATGCAGAGGAAAGAGCGTAGAGTTCGTTAATGGTGGCGAAGAAGAGCTCCACTGCAATACTCGTTTCCTGGCTAGTCAGGGGTTGAGCGGGAGCTCGATTGGAAGGCGTCTGTTTTGATGTTGGAGCAGGTGTCTCGCCCGGCGCTATGGAAGAAAGAGTACTTTTCCGAGACCGTGAAGCTTGCGTAGTAGGGGCAGTACTTGTGGATGTACGGAAAGTGCTACTGTCATCATTGGAGACCGACGGCCGGGGTGACCCTTGCGAGAAGCTGTAGTCATCGGCTATTTCGCTGGGCGGAGGGGGTAGGTGGAGTTCGTCCTGATGGTTCTGCTGTGGAAATACCGGAACGCTGTCTTTAGACACCGCCGCTAACGGTGCCTGGTATTCCGGATGGGCACTGCTAGCTGCGACCTGATTTTCAACAGGAAAAGGAGGCGGTTTCGTATTTTCGGTCTGGGCGCTGATCGAGGGACGTGGACTCTCCTGTGAAGCTCGTTCATGGACGAAGCTTGGTTTCGCCGATCTATCATTGTCTATCTGGGGCAACGCTGAGGTAGACCCATTCGCTGATCGCGGCACCGGGCTCTTCGTAGTCTGCTTTCTCTGCCCAATAGACCCTGCACTCCCCAGAATGCCACTGACGCCGCCCAAAAGCGCTTTGCCGCCACCAGCGGCTCCTTTCGGAGCGCTAGCGAGTACATCAAGCATTCCTTTGCCCATTGTCTCGAAAGCTGCTGGGGTTGGGAAACCGAAACCGCCCTGCTTCGCGTTGGGAGATGATCGTCCAAGGCCTTGATCCTTCTCCAAGAACCGCTTCATACCTTCGCTTTCGGCCAATCGCTGAAACGATAAAGCACTGCGAAGGTAGTTTTCTAACTCAGAACGCAGCGCGGTTTTCGTCTTATTCTTCCATGTCGGCACCGTTGGATGTCTTTCTGCAAAAGCGGCCACTCCAGAAATTACAGATATGCGCCGTAAGACTTCGTGCAAAGTCTCAAAGTCCGAATATACGCGTGCAATCATCCAGCCTGGGTATTGAGATGTCGCAGGCTCGATTTGCAATAGGTACTCAGCTGTAGGCTTCGAACGTAGATTACCTTTCTCCCCAGGTACCGAATCATCAAATATGGAGACGTTAGCATTATACAAGGTCATTGGAGGCGCCTCGTATGGCTGTATCTCTGAGCCCTTAGTAGCAGTCGACTGCTGCGAAGCCAAGATCTGATCAAAAGTGGTGAAGCTGGGGGGCGAGTCCAAAATCTTGGACTCAATATCCGTTGCTGTCTTGTCATCAATAGCTAGTGCTGAGGAAGAGCTGTTGACCATTGCGGAAAGATCGTCCCGCGAAGATGTGGGCATTGCGACAGCGTCGGTAGTCTCCCCAGAGGATAGAGATTCATCGGAAGCTTGCTGATTCTTGGCGTCCTCTGCAGCGATCAGCTCGCTGAGCCTTTGCGCCTCTCGCATAGCTCCGTCCATAGCTTCTTCGGCTCTGCTGACCGTTCTCCTATGCTCAGTCTTGGCTTGCGTCTGAGCATCAGACAACTCAGCAAGAATGACTTGGCTAGTAGATACTTCGTCTTTCGCTGCCTGGACAGAGCGTTTGACGTCTCCGTTGGCCGTGGCTCCTCCAACTCCTGCATCTATGGCTTGGAGGATTTCAGTATCACCTTCTTCGAGACAGTATACTATCCATTCGTTGATGAATTCTGATTTCGAACAGCTCGTCACTGTCATGTCGAGGATCACACCCGCCAGGATTTCTCGCAAGAACACCGACACTGGTTCGCAATCATACGCCTTTCGGTCCAAGAAGGTATGCAATATGTCCTGAGATACTGCTCTAAGTTTCTTATTCTGTTGTTCGACATCTAGTACGTTTGCGAGGCTGCTGCTGGGGTTGGCCTCAAGGTAACAGCGTATAGATTCTGACGCACTGCCCGAGTGTGCCGGAGACTTGAACGCGCTGGAAAGCTCACTAAGAAAGACAATGACGATCGATGAGGAATTCGTCAGGAATTCAAGGAACGTGTCCGCTGGTCGCTTGCGGGATAAATGGTTTGATACCGTTAGCAGAAAGCTGGTTAAGGTCTGTCGGCACGCAAGTGGGAACGCGTTCTCCTTTGGAAGAACGGGCGAGTACCACCATTTCACGTAGTCACGGATGATAGTGTCGACCAGATTAGTCAGAGCATTCTTCGTTTCGGGCGGAAACCCAGCAAAATCCAGCTCCTTCTCTAAGTGTACAGCAGCAAGCGAATCCCGCACACCGTCAAGCTCACGACTCCCTCCTCGTCTGTCATTCCAGTCTAGTATCCTCGCAGCAATATCAAGACCCTTCTCCCTCCTCTTCCGGGCTTCCAATGCTCGAGCTTCGTCGTTTTCATTGCTCTCGGCATTCCCTTCCCATGTAGCATGTAATACCACCCCTCCAACAATGCCGATCAAGACAAGTCCCACTCTTCCCAGCACCAGCCATGTAACAGCGCCAAGTCCAACGATGCATGCTCCAAGGGTTTCATTACTGGCGTTGGAGAGGAAGTCGAGGGCGCGGGTCGTCAAATCTCGGGCCTGGCTGGCTATGCGCTCCGACGTATCCTTCTGTGGTGGAGGCTCGGGAGCTCGAGCGCTGTCGACGGAAGTAATGGTATCCATAGTTGCCTCAAGATCATTGTGCTTCTTATATCGCGCGGAAGCGTCTCAATATCTATTACAAAGAATTGTCAAATGTCACCTTGGGAAGGAGCGTTGTTGCGATACTCGTATCTACCCGGATATGCAATCTTAGGGCTAGGGCTAACCACGGAATTTTTATAATAAATATTTCAAAGACTATTATAGAAATTTTAAAATAATTAGTTTATAGAATATAGAATATATTCTTTAATAGTTAATAAGATTATATAAATTTAGTAATATTTATAAAGTAATAATAGAAATAATAGAATATATTTAGATAATCTTCGACCTAGCCCTAACCCTAAGCCTCGATAATACAATTTACGAAATATTATAGAATATTTAATTATATAGACGTATAGCTGGTTATAACTAGCCTTAGCGCTCGCTTCTCCGTACTTAGCTAACACACACACACTTAGCTAGATTAACAATTTATTCATTACACTTATTATTAATTATATTAGTAGTTAATTCTTAACACGAAATCTTAAAATTTTACATTATATAATATAGAATAAGAATATTTTATAAAATAAATATTAAAGAAATATTAGAAGTTTATTAATAATTATAAACTAAAGTATCTTTAATAAGAGTATATAGCTAAATAATAATATACGCTTAGATTTCTTATTCTAGCCCTGGCCCTAAGATTGCATATCCAGGTAGATTGCATATCCGGGTAGACACGAGTAGGGCTGAAAAGGTGAGCGGACAGAATTCCGCAGCCATGAATTTTGAGGGACGTGCGAAAACGCAGTCGTTGCGAGGACAAAGCACTAGCGACCATGGCAACGTGCGTCGTTTGCCACAAACCATTGACCTTATACATCGAGCCTGCCGATGAAGATGAGGAAGGGCAAACCATGGAAGGCTCGGCCAGTGCGGACACCGGCTCCTACGTCGACGATGATGTGCAATTGCCATGTGGGTGCCATTTCCATTGGTCTGTCATCTCGTCTCACTCAAGGGGAAGGGAAAAAGCGTAGTGCTGACCTTTGAACCACCTAGGCAATGTCTACTCGACTCTTACTCCATCTCAGAATGCCCTAATTGCAGAAGAAACCTCATCACAACTACACCCTCAGGCGAACAGCAGCTACTCTGCAACCTCAACAATGAAGGGGGCCTGCAAGAGGGGATTGACATGCTGTCCATACTCACCGAAGAGGGTTACTTGAAAGCTTATCCCGAGGAAAGAAGGTGTCGAGCTTTTCTAGAATTCTGTGGAGAGGGCGATGTGGAGGCGATAGTAGACCTACTCAATGATAGTGATGACGGAGAGCAGAAAGAGGAGAGCTCTGGCCGAGGTACAAGCCAGAGTATAGATGTCATGAGGTATCAAGATTCACTTCGGTCAATGGGCTCAGGCCTGCACGTTGCTGTTCAGAATCAGAGGATGGAAGTGGCCTGGCTTCTTTTGCTACTGGCTTCAACCTTGGAGATGGAGCAGTTCCCAGCCGCGGTTCTGCAGGGTGCACAGGACCTCGGAATTCAGCGAGAGGACCAGAGCGGTAAAATTGATATACGCTCATTGAGAGACTCTCACGGTATGACAGCCGAGCAACGAGCAGCTGACATGGGAGGAATGTGGACCGAATGGCTTCAATTAGGCCGGTTGAAACCACCAGCCTGCTAACTGTACTCAACGTCATGAGATAAATGAGACGATGAGATCTTCGGCATAGCGTAGAATCAGAACTAAGCAATAGAAAAGTTGACATGTTCCCATTCAAATTGCCAAAGCGTCATTGCCTTCGCTCCGCCCGGCATCTAAAGCTAGAATGGATCTTGATCTCCGCAATCCGAGTGAAGTCCAACGCAACTGGTATCATACGTAAGACGCAAAGAAGAATGCGGTGCTCTTCACCCAACACCTCTAATCCCAACCCACAAGCAAAAGCAATAAATAATCCATCCCTTCAAGCCTTCACATACTTAGTATGCACACCCCTAGCAACAACACTCCTCCCCCCACCCCCACCCCCATCCTCGCCCACCCTCCTCACCTCAACCGACGTAAAAGCCAGCGTCCCCCCCACCTTATCCGCCCTCCCCTCAATCTCCAGCACATCGCCCTCCCTAGCCGTAGAAACAAACGTAACATGTATATCCGTCGACACACCCGTTTTCTCAAAACCATGCGTCGCGATCGCCATACCGCCTGCCCAGTCCGTCAAGCACGCGGACACGGTGCCGTGCAGTGTGCCTTTGGAATTGAGATGGTGGGGCTTTACGGGGAGGCGGGCGGTGAAGAGGCCGGGGGAGGCGGAGAGGAGGGAGATGTCGGAGAGGAGGAAGGAGTAGATGGGGCTGGAGGTTTGGGTGGTGGTCCAGTATTGTTGGATGTGGAGGAGGGGGTCGGTTGGGGGGGTTGTTGGGCTGGGCATTGTCTACTTGGTTCCAGTGGGCTGTCAGCCCTTTTCGTGGGTATGTATGAGGGGGATTTACGGAGGTTGACACCAAAAGTCCTGGACAGCACTAGTATAACCCTAACCCTATGTTCGGAAGAGAGCCCCGCAGCGAAAGACCCTAGAATCTTTTCCTTATAGGGACCCTAGGCACAGTTCCGAATAAGATATAAGCGTATCGTCTAGGCAACCTTTTCCGGTGAGGCGTTATCCGAGATCTTGGCGCAGAAGCCTTGGCGTCCAGGACTTTTTTGGTGTCAACCTCCGTAGTAACATTTGTTGGAAATAGTGGCAATCAGCCCTGTGCACGTGACTCCGCACTAGTGGCTTGTCAAGAACACGGTGTCATATTTCGCCTCCTGTATTCTAGTACTTCTTTATAGCATCATCTAGACGGCCAAGTGGCTTGTTATTCAACAACATTATTCACAAGGTCTTTTCGAAGCGGAATTACGCTTAGTAAGGCAATTGTTAGTGAGAATTGCTCTATTAAGTAATTTTCTTCGGCTATTTACTTTACGAATCAAATCTAATTCTCTGTATTCTATATTTTGAAACATCAGATTATTCTAAAGCGTATAACGTACTATATAAATTGTAAAAGTTGAGTATTGTGAAAAGAAAGGTATGTATCCTCTCTTTTAATAGGCGTATCCCCTTTGAATCTACAGACGCATATTTCTCAAAGTAATAGACGTATATTCTCTTTATTAAGTCAAGCACCCTCGATTGAGTTATATATTGTACACCCATCTCCGGCCTCTCCTTCTTCGACGTCTGCCAAAGTGACTACTCTAAGATTACTCGGTTTGACCTTTCCCCTCCTCTTTGATACCTGTGCCTTGAAGCGTTTAGGACGAAATGGTCCATGGAGCGCGAAATCCAAAAGACTCTTCTGTGCAAGATATCCCGGCTCGAATTACTTCTGGAAGAATTATAGGATATTTTGATGAGAGCGAGACGCGAAGCGCAAGTCAATATAAAAAGATTTATACCCGTGCGCTGACTGACGGAGGGGGCAGTCTTACCTTTTCTTGCATCGAGGATGGCTGCCTGCCGGATCAGGCGCTCATTACCATACTCCCAGAACCATTGCAACATAGCCTGCGACTGTTCCGGATTCCCCAAAATCTCAAAAGCCTGGATCTCTCTCTCATCTTCGTGGACCTTGACGAAAGCCTGACGCTCCGGGTCCGGTCTAACATTTAAATGGTTAAACGGGTGATTCTGCGCCGTCAGTCAGATCAGCCTCCCTTTGAAGTCAATCGTGAGAGGCGAGCGATTCGTTATTATATTACGCACACTGAAGTAAATGAGCCAATTATCCAGTCCCCTTTTCTTATCCTCCCAGTGTCTGCTAAGAATACGCAAACGCGTTTGAAAGATCTCGAAGGCAGCGAACAGATTGAACAAGCTCTCGCTCGGTTTCTGCTTCTCGAGATATTGCTTGGCGCTGAGGACGTCGAGCTCGTGGTCGTTATCAAGACCGTGCTCGACTAGTGCACGGAGCCGGTTGGCGTTGAGTGGCCTCTGCATAGTGTGGAGAAATATTGGTTGGAGTATTAAGGAGTGATTGATTGATTGATTACATGGGCGGGAGAAGACTACTTATAGAATTACCCCTATTTGCCACTCCTGAGGGGTAGTTTCAACACAGCGCTGCAGCAATTTCCATCACAGAGCGGGATTATCATGGCAAAAAGAATGGTGATAAGGCATATTTGTACATGTGCCGTTGTTGTGCCTGGCAGCGGTCTTGGCTCCCTCCGTGCCTGCCTTACCACAGATCACTCTTCAAAGCAGCTCGACTTCATCCTCCATCACCATTCTTTTCAAGTTCCCACTTCCTTCCAGCACCAGCACTACTATCATACACCATTTAGTCAATTACACAGCATTTAAGAATCATCTAACTTGTCATCTACATACATACATACATACATACATACATACATACATACATACAACCCACAAAACACGATCCAATCAACAAGCTTATCTATACACACCTTAAACGAAACCAATCCTTTGCCTTTCCTTTCTTTCCTTATACCGCCGACCCCATAAGTAGAATGAAAGCGCTCATCGCTCATCACTAATAAGTACTTAATCCCAAATAATCCGTCATCGGGCTCCATAGCATAAAGTATTCATAGATAGATAAATAGATAAATAAGGTTTCTATCACTTAAACAGAGCAGCCATCTCACGCATAAACGTCCCTCGATGGAAACATGTTATTATCTCATTATCATCTCCCCTCCTTTCTGTTCCACATTCGCTACCTCTACCACTCACCCCCCCTGGCCAATCCGCCCCTCAACCCACCTACCCATCATCCTCCCATCCACCTGACTCATACTACCCAGCCGCGGACAGACAGCCACCGCCTTCTCTATATCTAATACCGTCTCCGTGCCCCTCCCCACAATCCTCTCAAAGGAATCTACAAGTCTAACAGCGGGATTCGACTTAGCAACGTCCTCCATGCCATTTGAACCCGACTCAAGCCTTGCCGAAGCGCTCATCTTGAGCGCCTCGAGCCATTCGTCATACTCGACCACGCTCGCGATTTCTCCACGCGCCTCGAACGCTGCCATTATAGACGGGACAAGAGCTGCCCAGGAGGTCTGGTGTGGGTTGCGCATATTCAATACGCGGGGTTCGCACTTATCACCACGGGACTCGTTCCTATAATTTGCTCGTACCGATATCGCGGATTCGGCAAGTGCTTCGGCGAGCTCGTCAATGGGCATCCAGTCGATGCCGGCGGGAGTAGCAGCAGCAGCATTTTGCACACCCTCAGCGCCGCCACCGCCCAGTGACGCCGGCAATTTGCGCAGATGCCTCGAGCTCAGCACTAAACTCGGCAACCACTCTCGCGACGGCCATTTCCCGTTTGCGTTATGTGCGGGCCCGGATATCTGGCCGAGGCGGAGGATCGTGACGCGCATGTCGTAACGGCGGGCTCCGTAAGCGAGGAGTTGTCCCGCGATATACTTGCTTTCGCCGTATCCGGTATGGTCGGCTACGCTTGCTGAGGTGAGAATTGTTTCCGGTATCGGAGGTGGGCAATGGTTGAGCACGGCGGCGATGGAGGAGATGAAGATGATGCTGGGGTGGTGATGGGAGGAGGCTGTTAGGCTGGCGAGAGATGAGACGGAGGTAAGCGAGGAGGAGAATGATGTGAGGGTCAGGTTGAAGTCGACGGGCCAGGCCGCATGAATTACCAAGGTCACAGTACTGGCAATTGTGGCATAGTGTGAGGACGGAATAAAGCTAGTATCTGGAGAAGTGAGATCCATCGTTAAGAATGTGACGCGCGTGTCTGGGAATTCTGTACTCAACCCTAACGCTTTGCTCCTGGCTACCTGAAGTGTTCCAGACTCTGGTGCTCGGTTAAGACAGTATACATGTGAGATGGATTCGGTAGCCAATAACACAGAAAGCATGTTGGCGCCGAGTGCCCCTGTTGATCCGATAAGAAGCACAATCTCTGAGTTCTCTGAAGCAGATGAGTCAAATTTCCCATCAGGATGTCTAACCTCTAGCCTATCTGCAGGATTAGGGAAGTCATTGTAGTATCGGTCGATGTAGTTCTTATGTGTTTCGAAAGTATCCGCCATAGCCTGCTCGCTTGCCGTTGCGCGATTGTCCTCCGTGATCTGCTCTTGTGACAGTAGCTTGTGTATAGCTCTAGCAAGAAGCCTGACAGTAAAATTCGCATAAACCATGCTGGGAGCGATGTCTCCGCAGATGATGTGCCGGAGTTTCCTAGTCAGCTGTAGAACCTGCAAAGAGTCCATACCACGCACAAAAAGGCTGTCGTCTATCAAGAGGTCCTTCCATCCAGTGACTTTCAGTATTTCTTGGAACAGACACCGCCTCAGGTCGTCCTCATCTAGTTACTGGAGTTGCGGATGTAGTGACGGAGTGGTCAGCTGGTCAGCGTCTTTATACAGCACGTCAAGTTCTTGCGAGTACAATTCCAAAGTCGAGGCTCTCTGGACAGTCCCTTTACCCGCACGAGTGAAGGGTTTCTCCGGCAACGCGACCATGATGTGCGTCTTAAGTACTTTCGCGTGAGCTGGACACTCCTTGTTTGCTTCTCGTACTGATGGCCATATACGCTCAATGAACTGGGCTCGTTGGACGATATCTAGTGCCATAGTGCCGACTGGCTCAACGAGCAGAGCTGGTTGCAGACGTTGGTTTCCTGTCATCAAGGCGGATCGTATCTCCGGATGGTCTCCCATGATATGCTCAAATGCCAGCGGATTGACCTTCAATCCATTCAAAAGGACTATGAGATCGTCCGATCTACCCTCGTAGGCCCAGAGGTCCGGCTTATTGGAATGTGGAGAGAAGAGGTCACGAGTTGGAAGTTCTTGTAGGTTGGGGAATAATGAAAACGGTGGCTGATACTCGACAGTTATCGGACTTTCTTCAGCACCAGCTCATATAAGTTTTCGGAGTGATGACGGAACTCTACGCCGAAACAGTTGTGGAATCGTAGGTAATTCCAATCCGACCTTGGCCACCCCCCTGCCAGCACCATTTACAGCGTCCCTCCAAACTCCGAAGAACCGTAGATTGGCAGAAGCTTAATCCTAGCGGATACTTCATCTCCAACTTGCTTTGGCAACGCTCCTCCTGCGTATACGAGATATTGGGCTTTACTACAAACCTCATCTGGCATGCTTCTGCTGTGATACAGTTCTTCGATGATAGCCGGCGGAGTGAGGACCATATCGGCCGATGTATGTCTAAGTGCTTCGACTAGTCCAGCAGCAGTTAGGAGGACACCTGATAGTGGCAGTATGAAGGTAACCTTGTTGAATATAGCGTAAACTATGTGCCTCATAATTCCTGCTGCCTATAGTAAAGAGATCAGAAAACAGTGACGAGAGTGAAAGGTCTACAAGGCAAGAGGAAACAGGAAACATGGTATTCAGGAATTAACGGCGGCAAGTCATAATATCGAAGCGTAGTGGGACCTACGTGGAAGAAAGGGAACGTAGAAAACTGTCTCTTAACTCCCTTAATTACATTGGCACTCTCGTATCCAGGCGGCGGCTGATGCTTGGTATTGTTTGCGAAAGTCCTGACCCATCGATGATCGAGGATTAAAGGTTTTGGCAAACCTTCCTTAGTCAGAAGATGACTAGCATATCCGGGCAAAGTCACTAACCTGTAGAACCAGATGTATGTAACGCGACAAACGGCTCATTCTGAGCTGAAGAATACGATTTTTCATACCGGTAATGCTGATATTCGGTGGTGAGAACGTCATTCAATGATTGTACCTTCGACGTGCGCATTGTTCGAGCCGTCAAAATATCTTGTACGAGAGGAGGTTGCGGATCTGCAAGTAGCATCGTATTACAATTCAAACGCTCTAGGAGATCCAAACTTCCTGCCAGCGTGTTTCTTGGCGATAGCAACAACATCTATGTTTGATTCAGCTGTGTCCATGTCATCTCTCAGCGATAATAGTGAGCAGTACCTTGTACCCAACCTTGACCGCCGCCACGATAAGAATTCCATACAAAGGGTCGTTGGGCCCAATGTAACACAGAGCTTCACCATTCTCTCCATGGCCAAGAAGGTCTTCCATCCAGCGTGCAGTCCCATTGATGGCATTCGCGAATTGGGCATAGGTGATGTGCTTGTAGCCAGAATCGTAGCTTGTTGGATGAGCCGGGTATTCAATCCACAAAGCCGTAGGATCGTCCCTTGCTATCTCATCAATCAGCACAGGTAAGAGAAGCTCGTTCCCTTGTAACGGTTGGGCGGCTCGAGACGTCATCTTGACTATTGCTAGAGCAAGACTCCACTGTTGCAGCGCTTAGCAGTGCTCGGTAGCTGTCGACAGGAAGCTGAAAGCAGACATTCTACTTGATCATTGCGACTAATCTAGCAAAATATGTATACTTGCAGGAAGATCTGGAGCACGGACGGTGATCGCGATTTATTATGTACGCACGAGGATGGATGAAGATTAGAAACTACGCCCGAAACTATCCTAGTGTATATCTTTCAATACATATAATTAATTATACACTAATCTAACCGTCTTCACATTCAATATATAGCTTCTTTAAGTCTTTTATGAACTTGTCTACTTCTTTAAGAATTTTAATAAAAGCCGTTGGTGAACAACTAGAGTGTGTAATCTTTGCGTGGCCCCCCTTTTATCATACCCACCTCGGCCGGTATTCGGCAGAAATATCGGCTAGAGAGCGGGCGTCAACCTTGCGGCTTATTCCAGTGCATGTCACGGTACTTGGTTCAATGAAAACATGGGCTGCTCTACGAATTTTTCCAAAAAGGGGAGGGAAAAGATTGCTATCCAAGAATGGGACCTAATAAAGAGTATGTGTATGGTATCCTACTCATCATTGCAATTGTTAGGCCTGTGCATGTGAGCCTTGTTACTTTCCAACTCCACCTGCACAGCATTAGTAACTCGATACGACCATCCGCAGTGAGCTGTGCCAATTCCAAACCCTCGTCCAGAGCCACACCTCCGCCTGAGACTGTCTGAACGCTGTGTTCACCTCTCTCTGCCTTTAAGTCATCGCAGAGTCTCTACCTAGCCGCTCAAACCCTTCCGTTCCACTGAATGTTGCTCGGTCGCTCCTGTTCGAGCGTGCATGCTCTTCCGACGTAGGGTGCAATTCGTCGCTCTAATAGTGCTTTTTGAAGACTTGTTAGTGGGCAAGAGCGCACATAAAAGGACGGAGCGATGGTAGACAGGCGGCTATCAAGTAAACGCTGGATTCCACGTCCGTCCAGGTCATAAGGGTTACAGAACGCCAAGTCTGATCATCGAAGGCGTTGTTTCTTGCGAACATGGCCAGGCGAATACATGATGATATGAGACCGCTGAGAGATCATTAGGCACCGATGGTATAGTTACCTAGAAGGATTTCTTACATTGTTACGAAATGTTAACAAGCATATCGCGACATTGAATGCAAGCGAGGGCAGATAAGGATGCCATCCCAGCCCCATGGTGTACTATTGAGTCTTCGAGAATAGTACCGGAGGCAAACAGAGACAATATCGAGAGCGATAAAGACTGCCGAAACTGCGACGAGCGTTGCACCGCTGCTCTGTTCAAAGTAGCCTGGCGGATAGTCGTTTGGCGATGACTGAGTCACCATTGCAGCGCAGCACAGAGAATCTCGAAGCTTTACTCTTTGTATGAGTAGTCACTGGCCATCAGAAGCTAGTGAATCTTCCGCTTCTAAAGCGACAGTAAGTGCCTGCAAAGGAATATTAATCGACGTCCCCCGGAGCTTTTATGGATGAGATCTGAGAATGGAGAGTACGCAGTTCACGCCGCATGCGCTTGTATACAAATTCGAATGTTGGCTCGTATCTTGCAATGTTCCAATTCTTGATCCAGTCAAAGTCATCTGGTATCAGCGTGCTTGCAGCATCTGTACAAGGTAAATGCGTTCGCCGTCACTCGGGAACCCCGCTCGCTCCCGGTCTTCTACATCCACAAGCTGGTATGAAGGTAGAAGAACCAGTATTCCACTTTGCGACAGGGTTGAACAACTTATAGTGACAGTTCTTCTGATACGGCAATCGTTTATCTAAGCAGGTGCGTAAGAGCCTTTTAGGAGACTTTGTCAAATATCAAGTTTTGGAAACTTCCTTACTCGGATGCCGGACAAGCACTGCCACCCCCACCCCTTCGTTTAACAGCTCGTGGCAACTGGGACGCAGATAGCCATAGAAGCTGCCTTTTTGTTCCGGAGGATTGATATCGCTGCCAGTACCGCTTCCAGAAGAGATGTGGTGGAATCCATGATGACGGCTCATACGGCACCGTTCGAAAGCTGAGGAACCGATTCGGTGAGGGATGCAACCAACTCAAAAGTTGCTGTCGCACCATTCTTCCCACTATGGTGCGTCTACCGGGGAGAGCCGGCCAATCGGTTACAGCAGCCAGAGGAACAGTTGGGCATCCAGTTCGGCAAGGGGAGAGATGTCCTAAGGGGTTAGAGCGGATACGTTCCGCATATATAGATACTCTGTCGATAGATCTCCGCGACGGATATCTCGAAAGGGTATATGCTCGATTCGTATCCCTGCTATACTTTAGTCTACCCCTGCCGAGCTGTACCTTGGGGAACAACCCTTCGCCGACCTTTCATCTTTCCTAGTTCAACAACGGATAATGTAGAGCAATAAGTTACCTTTTGCACCATAATACAGTACGCAAAGCAAATCAACGGACAGTGTAAAGGATGGAACAATGCAAACAATCGAGCATACTGATTATTCACTACTCCGTCTACTTCGTCTATCTAAGATATCGACCTAAGGGAGACGTGCCGAAGGTCCGGCTCGTTAGCGGGGCCCAAATCTACGCGCTAAACCGAATCAAGGCAAAGCTGCCTCCCTCCTCTTCAGATGCCCAGGGGGCAGATCCGCTGTAATTTCAGCGCTATCCTCTCTCTACACTTGCCCAATTTGTATAATGCCCAACTCCCGTTCCCCTCCCACTTCCCACAGCTCCAAAACAATGAAACCCAGCCACCTGCGCGGAGATGCACGCCTCTAACGCCCTTCCCCTTCCCCTTCCCCTTCCCCTTGTGCAGACTAACTGATCGCTTGCTCCACTTACCCTTAACGACGCAGAACATCAGCTCTTCACCAAGAAAACCCCTTCGCAGATTGCGACCTGGATCGTGCTGAGTACAGATCAGTCATCGTTGGCAAGTCGTATATGCATCAAACTGCCTTTCTGTCGGATGCTGCGCGACTCTGGGGAAGTTCCTGCGTGTAGATAAGTCAAGAAATGACTCAAGTTACTGTGGGCAGCCGTGCGAGTACGGTTCCGGCAGCGAGATTTGAAGAATGAGTTTGAGGCTATGAATGCTACTGCAGAGATAATATAGTCAACATGTCTCCAGTCGTGGGTATACCCTACATTCATGACTCCGAGGCTATGCCGATCTGTTTGTCAAGTGCGCGATCCCTTCATCGTTTAATGACTCGCTGCCGGGACAAGAGTTGCGATATCATAAAGTGGCTGACATCCTCATCCGCCCAGTACGACAAATGGCTGGCAACGCTTGCCCAAATGGATATATCGAGGAGGCCCCTGGCAGTGAAAGCATTAGCAATTGCGAAACAGAAACAGGATGCAAGACTTTTGCAGTCACTTACTCTTGTACGCTGAAATCAACCCGACCGTTGCTGTTTAGCGCTCGCACTTTGGCCTCCTCCCGCTTCAGACGCTTCGATCTCTCTTCAGCCTCCAACCACGCAGCACTTTCGCCCAGATCGCGAGTCTCGTCGCTTTGATAGCTTTTCCTTCGCTTTTCAAAGCCAGCGTACAGTGTCTCTATCTCAGAATCGATGAGTGTCGGTGGATGTTCTGAATTGTCTTCTTGCTCGGAGACCAAGCCACCTCCTGTAACGTTGGTACTGGCACCAGCAGATGGAGTTTCTTTGCGCTGAATCTGGGGAGCATGCATCGCTGTTGAAGAAGACAGTTGGCCTTCGCCTGTCAGGCCGAGACTGCGATTCAACAAGCTGCTTGCCATCCCAGATGTGATGTTTGACCACAGGCCGGACACGCTCTGACCCACTCGCGCCCCGATGTTGGTCAGACCTTGGCCTTGTACACCGAAGATCCCCTTCTTGGTATAAGGTAAGGCCTGTGGCTTCATGGATGACATAGCTCTTGAGATCAATGGCTCGATCCTATACGCGATTGGGTCTGCAGGGTGGAAGATGTTGTAGATCTGCTGGCATTTTGGACTGGACACTGTGATGGATAGAATGTCGCCCTCTCTCCCGCTGGTCACATTGCTAGTTTGTGTAGATGCTGCACCGAGGAACGGATCATCTAGAGCATCAGGGTTGAGAGGGCTTTGTACACTCATGCCGTTAATTGTCCGACGAGCGGCAATTCTGCGGCCTTTCAACATTTGGTAGAGCCCAAGGGGAGACCCCAGGCAAAAGAAGTCCTCAACTTCGAACTTCAAGCCGAGATCCGCCGTTTCCGGATTTTTGGCAATAGTGCTACTTCTTGAACCCGGCTTATTATGCCTATAGAGGCCTTGCGCGGGTAGGTTTACATCTTTCTGGCGACAAAGAATGTCGAAGAGGATTGCTGAGCCCAAGGAATGACCGATCATACTAACTTTGCCGCTAAAGGAGGGATTTCTCTGCATGAAAAGTTCGTAGACACGGTTGCACTCTCTTTGGACTATGCCGGCGATGTGCTCTCGGTAAGCACTTTGATATAAGAGGATATCGAGCGCGAGGTCAGTGATTAAGTTGCGAATAGCAGGAACACCTTCTACTGTGATGTTCTCCAGGCTCGGGTACTCGTCATCCTCGCCGAAAGCATCTTTGTCGGTGAGGTCCTGTTCCCTTTCATTTTGTTTAAAGCTTTGTTTTGGGAAGTCGAGAAGATGCCGCCATACAACCGGCAGCACCTGCACTCGGCAATTTTTTGGTAACTTGTCAATTTCGGCGTTCAGTGCCTGAAGGTCAAGCGATGCTTCGTAGACACTTTTGAGAGTTTTGCGCAGGACATTGACATCATGAATGAAATTAATGCTTTCCATGCGGAGTCCAAGCCTCTGATGCAACACTAAGTCAGCAGAAGTGTTGGTAGCGTACAAAGAATTAGCCTACCTGTCCAATGCCATGCGTAACAAGAATCAGATGCTCAATTTCACGACCCTGATCTTGGCCGGCGGCATCCTTGTAATCTTCTTTGATCTCATCTTCATCCGCTTGACGTCGCTCTTCTTCTTGTGTTGCGGGATCATCAGAAAACGAGGACAATTGCCTCTCCAAAGTAACCAGACGCGGCTCTTGTTGCGCTGCAGACGCCGAGCGCCTCAGCAGCCCATCATCGGAAGTTTCTTTGTCAACTTTGGGAGCTGCAGATCTCTTTTTTGGACTGTCCATCGCAGCCTCAGTTTTCTTGGAGCTGGGACTATCGCTATCCTTCTTAGTTTCCTTCGCTTTGTTTGCCTCCGAGTAGCCTCGTACAACCTTGACACCTCCGAGATGGCCACCCCCAGCAAATCTCTGATATACGGTACTACTCATGCGCGAGAGAAAATCGTCGGTAAGTAACCAAGCGGTTGTGGCATCCTGATATGTCACCACAGAGTTCATGTAGGCTCCAAAGAGTCGCTGCGTCTGCAATTCGAACTTTACTGGTATCGAGGGCTCGTCTTTCGACTTCTCGGTAGCACCAGTAGACTTCTGAATGTCTGCAGCGTTCATTGAGACAGGTCTTGACTTTGGTTGAGAGGCAGGTTGAAGCGTTTCGTTCCGCCAAGGTTTGACCTTTAAGTAGCCTTCTTCTAGTTGTATTGCAAGGTTCTCGTCACAGGGACGGAGGGAGGAGCCTTCTTGGTAAAACCAACTTCCACGGCGCACATCGTAGATCGGACCAAGCCAATACGTTGGAGCAAGCTCTCTTGCCTCGATGTCAACATCGAACAAAAAGTCTTCATTGACAGGAACCTTCACCGCGCCCCCTTTTTCAGAGCTCGTAGCCTCATTGATACTAGTATTTCCTCGCGATCCGTGCTTCATGCGAGTATTTGCGTCTCCCCGATCGCCCTCATCTCCAGCTTTGCTAGAGAAATCCTGGTTCTGTCGATCGCCTGCATCTCCAATGTCACCTGTAGGTGAGACCTCTCGACGCTTATGGTTTTCATCTTCGGCCATCTTCTGAAATGCCGTCTCCACGGATCGGGAGTCGCGCTCGGAAAAGGCTGCGTATTTCTTAGGAGCAGGAAGGGGCTTCGTTTCCTTGGCTGGATCGAGGGGGAGGGGCTTCCTCTTTGGAGACTATTCAACACTTTAGAAGAGCCGCGGACGAGCAAAATCTCGCAACTAGGAGCTTACATCCACCGCGTAGAACCATCTCACTTGACTCGGTGGACAGTCCTTGGGATATTTACTGAGACTGAGCCGATGATGATGACCGATACTATGGTCTGTTCCCTGCTGGTTGCTCAATTTCGGAGATTCCAAATCCTTGCCCTGGGCCGGCTTTGGGGTGTTGCTCCTTGTGCTCCATGGGGAGATGGAGTCGAGAAAGCTGCTTGGCGCGGCCATCTTGTTCTTCCGGTAAATAGACCGGAGCAGGTTGAAGCGCGCCAATGTGAAAGACGGGTGGTAATCATTGGTGAGGCCTTGAAAAGGGCGCTGTTAATAAGCCTGGAGGTACTTACATGTAATGTGGCTATTTGCGAAGGATGACCCAGCGGGATGACCTTACATCGGCGTCTACCGCGGCGAGCGCGGGTAGGAGATATCTCCGCTGCCAACAGTGCCAAGTAAGTCACAGTACCCATCTCAACACGCCCAACAATAGACTGGCACTGCGCCAGAGAGAAAAGATAATCTGTAGTCACTAGTTGCTAAGTTCAAGTAAATCTGGATAGCTGCGAACCAGTTATCGATAGGAAGGATTTATTTTGCAGGTATTATTTAACATAGCTAGTTAAAATCGATGTATAAGAAGCTCCTACGGACTGTCAGACTTATTAAACGCTGAAGTAAGGTCAAAGGTATTCACATTTTCGTTGAAGGTACGCAGCGTCAGTATCCTTATTATTATTCTTTGCATCTTTCAGCATAGCGTCAATATTCCGTTCTTTCAACGCTTTCTAGATTACCATCAATCTTCTTAGCCACCGAAGGATAAGGTACACTCAGTCTAGGTACTTACGTCAAGACAAATCTTGTAGTCTTTGAATAACGATTGACATTCATCGATCGCCGACTCCCCTCGTAAGTACTCTACACCGCAATTAGAGTGGAATAAAAGAAGACGATGATGACTCCTGACTATCACTGTACCATCGAAGAAAACACAAGTCGTAGCGTCTAAAGCCACGTTAGATGGATCTATTTCAAGATAAGACATATTTACTCACGCCTTCACTTCGTTACACTCCGGCGCCAGAGAAGATGACATTCTATGCAGCTTTTGAGCGAATTTTAGGGCCGAGAGACTGCGAGAGATAGAAAGGTCCCACCCCTTGCCCGGCCCACTTAGCCCTAATTCAACCCTAAGGTCCTACATTCGGCTAGCTTAAAGTAGGGAAGGTATCTTGTCTGGGGAGATGGGATAGGTAAGACATGGAGAGTTACAAGCAATATAGACACAAGGCAATTGTGCTCAAAGTATGACCTTGATATTCTCTGTAGACACGAAACCCCCGTTCCAATTCTTCTACTAGGGTATCCCAATCTCCGCCAAAAATCTTTGAATCTCTCAAGGTTGCACGTCCCTTCCAATAGCTCTAATATCAAAGAACGTTTGACTTGAATACACAACCTCATCCTCACCTTCACCACTGCTCCGCTTAACCTCATACTGACCCAACTTCAGCAGCTCCGCGTAAGCCTCCGGGTATGCTTCCCAAGCCCACTGCTTGACCTTCTGCCTATTAGTATCGCTCCTGACGGCGTTGTAAAACGTGCCGAGCCTGTCGCACGTCAGCCCCCGATACCCCAATGTACGCCACCCGTAAGAGAAAAGGGGGGGTTGGCGGACTAACAGTAGAGCATCGGGCTTGTACCCCACTTCTTTTTCCGCGTCATCGATGAGCTTCACGCATTCTCCGAACAGATTGTGCCCAGCCAGAGACCCCACATATGCAGCGTAGATTTCCCTCGTAACCTGGATCTCGAACCTCTTCAGCCTCCCCCAAATATCCCTCGCGACTCTCTCGCCGAACGCGAGCTTCTCACACGCCATCAATGCTATCTGGATACTGGCATAACTCGGCCCCTCCCTCGAGTGAACTATATCCTCCCAGAAGCCCTGCGCAGTGTGGGGCTCCCCACAGCCCGTGTAGGCGAGCATGAGGGCATTGCATAATTGTGTGTTGGGTTCGATTTCCGTATCAAGCTTCATCATATTACGAACAGTCTCCAGAGATTCGAGGTCTCCCGCCTCAGCTATGCCACAGAGGCAGGCTACGTAAGTGGAAATGGTGGGACGAAGGGATTTAATTTGTTGTTGTCGCATATGGCCGAAGACGTGTAAGGCCATGTCAGAGCGCTCGCGGGTGAAGAAGTGTTGCATAAGAGAGGTTCGCGTGGGAACGTCAATCTCGGAGAATGTCTGCCGCAAGATGTTGTAGGTTTCCCAAGCGCGAGAGGTCGGTGTAGCGAGATTTAAAATGTGGGAGGTGAGGACTTGGCTGATCATTGAGCGTTGATCGAGGCCGTAGTGGAAGGCGTGAGTATTGAGAAGGTCGACGAGATCCTCCATTTCGCCGCGTTGGAGGTGGAGTAGGGAGAGTACAGCCACAGTTTCAGGCTCGAAGCGTGCTTTGCGTTCAGTCAAGTCCTCAACGAGGCCCATGATAGCGTCGTAGTTCTGAGGCCTTTCTGCACAGCGAGCGACAATGAATTTATTTAGTAGGGGCAGATCCTCCGAGTCGACAGATTCTTCAGCTTTAAGACGAGCGTAAGCAGCCATTGCGCCACTGAGGTCCTTAACTTTTATTCGATAATCGAGCTGCAAGAGATATGTTCGGGCATTGGGTAAGAACCCCCATCTTTGACCCAGAGCCACATACAGTTCGGCCGTGTAAGGGTCATTTCTCGAGTTCGCAAGCTCGACCAAGCCATTGATAGTTTCCATGTCCAACGACAAATTCAACCCTCTCTCCTCTTGCCGCCGTTTCATGACCTTCATCATCCTCTCGATCTCGTCCACGCTTCTACCCTTAGCGGCCGCCCATTGCAAGATCACATCCCATGGGGCCTTTTCCTCCGGTGTCCTCTCTAATAGTGATTTGAATATATGATCTCCCCAGTCAAGTTCATTTCGGTTAATACACAGCTTCAGCACAGCAACATCCGTGTGAATTGTGGGCGTGCTTTTATCGGCGATAGGATGTTGGTACCACTTCTTTGCCATTTCGATATCCGCTTGATCTGCTGCATAGAACACAGTAATAACTTCGTGAACTTTTGAATCGAACGGTATATTATACTTTTGCATGATCTCGATCGTCTTCTGCAACTCGTCGACTCGATTCTCTGAAATCAAGCCTTTGAGCACTCGAGGCCATGGAGTCGCTCCCGCAGGCTTTAAAGATGTTTCCCAATATTCTTCACTAAGATCCCGGGCGTAGAGGGCATCATTGCATCGTGCCATAACGTGTATGAATGGCAATAGATCTTGATAAAAGGGCACCGGTGGCTCTGGATCATCCCCCATTGTCTCTCTTCTCTTCTTCAGTTCCTCAAATAACGCTCTGGCCAACTCGTTATGGCCCTTGTACTGGTTAACTTTTTTGAACACAAATTTCAGCCACCTCAATGCCATCCTCAGATCCTCGCTCGTAAGCCCAAAATTAGGAACCTCAGTGTATGTCGTCTGTAGATGTCGCAATGTTTCTAGAGCGTACTGAGCTTGTACATCCTCCACTGCCAGCGTAGACCTCTGCTTGGAACGAAAGAAGTCCACGAAAGCCTGTGCTAATTGCTGGGAAGGCGGCGCTCGGACTCCCATCCTCAGCTTGTTATTCAGATCCATCATTGTCTCGAAGCCTGGCTCGTAATCGACGGGCTTTGGCCGCCGTTTTGGCTTGCGCCCAAATCCAAAAAGAGTTCTCCTGGGAGCGGTAGGGAGGATGGGACATTGGCGCGTCCGCAGGCAACTATTGGTGGCAGGGAACCAAGGGTGCGTGTTGGAATATAGTTCATTACGTATAATCTGTCGGAACACATGTCGAGTGAGCTGAGAACGCATCATGACTTGTTTGAGGGAATCCTAATTGTACAGGCCTGCGGCAGGAGTTAGCATTCCGCAAATGCATAGAGATCCACACTTACAAAAGTACAAATGGAGCTAGGGACAAAACGGAAGAAGCCAACACGAGTCAATTGAATATAGAATATGTACAATAAAGAAGTGCAAGACAGTAGGTATCATGTGGGAGAGGAGAGCTGCCTCTCCAAGCGCGCGGCGGGCTTGGCGCCTGGAGTTGACGCCGATCCCTTGCTAATTAAAACAGTGTACCAAAGTACCTTAACCAGAGCAAAGAATACATTGTACAACTGCCATTCAATGATAAAAGCAGGTCAGTTCCGAGGACAGCAAGCTATGATCAAGATTGTTCGATTCATCTATCTATACCTTAGAGGTAACGCAGCTACGAAGCCATCATCAAGCCAAGATCCTGCAAAGCAAGCTGAAGATGCTGTGGTATCGTCCTAGCTCATGCAAAGTCAAATCCTCCTAGAGCGCTCATCAATGTCATTAAAGTCTCGTGAAAAACAAGCTGTACAAGACGTTATCCCCTAATAATTCAGGGCATCTTCGGTGAAATGCCTAAACGTCCAGTCGACAGCTTCTGGCGAGAGTAGAGGGTATTTCCCAACGCTGATAATTGTGTCGACAAGAAGCAAACCGTCCAAGAGCAAGTGGTACGCCGTTCGTGCGAGCGTCAAAGCCGTGGAATAATGGTTGAAGATCGTAACATCATCGAAAGAAACTTCTCGGTTGCAAATGCAAAAGCTATCACCGCCAGCTTTCAACCCGTCCATCCAGGCCTGAACGCGAAGTCTCCAAATTTCCTATCCATAGAACGACAAATCGCCTTAGTATGCCCTTAGTCATCCAGATTTCAGGGCAGTTATGAAATCATGGCGGTCTTGTCTTATGATATTAGAAGAAGTCTAAACGTCAATCATTTCAGCGTCATCCGCAAGCACTTCATCTGCAGGCCCCCAGTTGCCTTCGAATATGGTAGCACCGGCTCGTCTCCTGGATTCCGCCCATTGAACGCCTACCGTCCCAAGTATTTGGTCAACGACTGGCCGGTTGATTGTTTCGGGGGAGATCATCCAGCGGACAATGTTGTCAAGAGCTTCTGGATTATTGGAGTCAATCATAAAGGCTGGCGGATGAGCAAGTTCACCAGATCGACGGAGTCTGAATGGCCCGTTCTCTATTTCTTTGTCACGTCGGCCGCGTAAGAATTTTGGAGAACAGAAATCATCTCCACCAGAGTCCGATCCATAGAAGTCCTCGACTGACTCGTCTTGAGAGAGTGGTTTGCCCGAAGAGTCCCGAAGGATATTGCTAGTCTCTGAGCTCCATGTCAGGCTTGGGACGTCGCTCATGTCACCTGTTCTCAGCCGCTGCCATGACGCTCCATTGTCGGGTAGCATGACATTTCCTGCTATCTCGAGCATGATGAGTCCAAGGGCGAAGACATCTCCGGGTTTATCGAATTGTCCTTTGAGTATTTCAGGTCCAATATACTCTCGATCGCCCTCTCCGTCTATGCCTGGCTGAGCTGGCCACGGTGTTGCCATGCCAAAATCAGCGATCTTCAAGACGCCTTCAAAGGTGATCAAGACATTAGCTGGTTTAAGGTCCAGATGGATGAAGCCCGAATCGTGGATATGCTTGAGACCACGCGATAGTTCGAGCAGAATCTTCCAGATCCTGAAGTCGTCAAGTCGAGCTTTGCGTCCTACTTGATCAAGAAACGAGTCCAAACTACCCTCTTCGCAGTACTCTGTTTGAATATACAGGTGGTTCCTGTCCTCCCAGCTATCGAAGAGCCGTACGGTATGATCGGAATTTCCAAGCGCTTTCAGTGTGTACACTTCCTGAAGCTTTCGCTGTCGGTCTCTCGGGCCAATGTATGCGTTGCGAGACTTTTTGACAGCCCAGACTCGATCTGGCAGCGGGGTCCTGGGTGATGTGTGCGCCCGGGGGATCGAGAAGTAGCTAGGAGAGCTCTTGAGTTCCGCCGTTCGCGTTACACGATATACCTGAGAGAATTCACCATTGCCGATCAGATCTACTTTATCGAAGCGTGAAGTTAGAACAGGATCGACTTCGATCACCGTTGAGCCATGAGAAGGTGTCGTGCTAGATGTTGATTTGTTGAACGATGCGAAAGTTCCCTTGGGAGCAGTTGGGGTCGCAGGAGGATACATCGAGGTGCTGCTCGCCGAAGCAGTCATGGCCCGTAGCTGCTCATTTGCATGCGCGGAGATCGACAGGCCACTTGGATCAGGCGGGATCATGCTCCCCTTTGGCGTATGAGGGGATAAGTGTTGCATCCGATCGTTTAAAGGACTTGCTGGAGATAGAGGACTACGTTTAGCTTTTGATCTGCTTGAAAGGAAGTCTGGCGCAAGGGAAGATGTCTTGCGAAGTGGAGTCGGTGATCTCACGTTCCGCAATAGACGAGAATGGGTGAAAGAGCGGGTCATCGAAGAAAGGTTTCTGAATCTCAGGGCGGTTGATGGAGAATCGTCCATCAAGCCGTCACTGTCTCCATCCACACTTCCCGATGGTGTCCCAATTGGAATCAACTTACAATCCTGCTCATGTTGGGAAGTCTGGGTCTTTGCATTAACGGAGGCACCAAACCCTGGTCTAGTAAAATCCTTGCGCGTTGTATTTCCTCCAAATGGTGTCTGATGGGCGCTACCCGGAATGCCGACTTGCTTCGTCGGAGTTGGAGGGATTTCGCATTCAACGCTAGACTGACTATCGCCTTGCTTAGGCGGTGACTGCAAATCTTCAATGTCGGTGTTGAGAAAGCTGGAGGTTCGTCGAAGGCTACCACCCATACTGCTACCAAATATACTGACACCTTTCCCAAAGGTCTCCGGCGCCAGGCGTGTGGTGTGCGGGTTGAATGGCGTCGACGGTGTGCCGAAGGAATGTCTGGCATGATGAGCTTTTGCAAACGTGGTTTCGCGCGGCGCTGATGGGGATGGTATCTCCGCAAGGCTGTGGCGTTTACAAGGCGTGTCCGGCATGGAGTTTTTGCTTGCGCCGAACCCTGCTTGCGTGTCTTCTACATTCTTGTGACGCTTCGAAATAAGTCCGGTTGACATGAACGCTGCGGGCAGTGGTTTGACCAACTTGTAGTTTTCTGGCGTTGCGAAATAGGTCCCGGAAGACGCCTGGCTCGATGACTGTCCATCGCGAGAGCTGGGCCGTGCAGCGCCTACAGGGAGCGACTTTGAAAAATCGACAAACGTCCGTCGTTGCTCATGCTGTCGGATCGGAATGTGTGTGGGCGAGTCTTCAGCCATGCTCGAATTCGAAGTGGATTGCGAGATAGTCCGTGACAGAGGATGACGCTGGGGGTGTGATGTTTGACTTGACCCTTGGTGCTTCGGGCCATGCTGGGACATGGGATGCGCAGAGGCATTCGGAAGGCTGCCTTGCGAAGAAAAAGGACTCTCCCGAGCCACAGAAGGCAGGACACTATCAAGCGACATTCGGAGCTTACTTTTCTGTAAGGCCTGTCCAGGGGTGGCGAAGTCAAGAGCAAGGTCAGTGTTGGGCTTTGACCTTGCAAATAACGGCTTATCATGTCTTTGCTGCAAGGTTGTTTTCCGCAGCGACGATGTTCGCCTAGGGACCGCTGACAATTGATCAACTGGAGCAATTTCGTTCATGCTCATGGTTGGATCGGTTGTGGATGGCTCGTCATGTTCATCAAATGCAGCGTCATGATCGAAAATATTGAAATCTGTATTGAACATGCCTCCATGCAAACTCCTCCTCTTTCTTGACGGGCTTCCCGGGTTGGCTTGATCCAAGTTCATAATTCCATCACTTCTCTTCAGTGGGCTGGATTTTGCGCCCCAGCTGTTGCCTTTCTCGAACTTTCTAGTCGCCCGAGCCAGCGCGAAGGGACTACTGTCTGCTGCAGGCGGATTCGCTTTGAATACAACATCTGGCATTGCATCTCCCACAGGGCTCAGACTTCGCTCATTCCTATTCTCCTGACCGTCGCTAGATCCGGCAGAAGACTGTGGCGTGGCGTTTCCATGATTTCTTGATTCGCTTAGCGTTCTCTTCCTTGGGCTTCGTGGCATGCTCTCGGAGCGTGGAGTGTTGCGCATAGGACTCAGTTTCCGAGTGGCGGGTCTGATTTTCCGTACACTGTGGGGATAAGGAACTGCCAGCGGAGAACAGGAAGATGAATGCGTAGGCGAGAGCATGCTCGCCGATATCGACCGGCTTGGAAGTGGTTCTCGCGAGGGCGAAAGAGGAGAGCTGGGTGATGGAGATGTTGATTTTGACGTAACTAGACGAAAAGCTGGACCTCTGGAGGGTGATCTAGAAAGCGAGCGCCGTAGTTGTCTAAAAGCTGAGGCTGGGTCGACATGATGAATGTGAGTTGGCGACGGAAAGTGCAAAGTTCCACCTGCATCGCCATGCGAAGAATAAGACCCAACCATGAGGAGGTTCAGGTGGGGTTTTTCGATTTCTAGGGAGGCACCGGGGGGGTATGATGTTGGTGATTGCTCCGGTCGTTGAGGGATGCAAGTGTATGGCTCGAAAAGTTTATGATGGTGCGAATGCGTCCTGTGCTTGCGGGTATACTTGCGAAAGCAGCCGCGTCTTATTGACGGCCTGGTGTACACAAACAAAGCTATCGCATACGCGCTGACACGTGTCCCCGGGGAATGTTTGCCAAAGGAATGTGCGTGCAGTATCCTCAGCCTATCGAGCCATCCACTTCCTCTTGTAGACTGTGACCTCACCGATGGAAATTGATGGATGATACTTTCGGTTGTGCGGGGAACAGTTCGTATGTCGCAATGTCTAAGCTCCGCCTCAGTGGTATCCGGCCCACAGGCAAGAATGATATCTGACTGGAACTTGAAGGTCGCGCAATAGGTGGAAGAGTGTTGTTAAGGAAAGTACTTAAGGGCGCACTGTATGAGAGGAGAGGTGGGATAATTGTCTTTGTTGCCTTGTAATCGTAAAGTATTCATCGGAGACGCGTCCCGGTAAACAAAAGAAGTGATGTATGGTATGACGCTAGTCGATTCTGAGACTAGTAGATTTCTGACAGCAACCGCGAGACCCTTGCCACCTGGCACCTTCGGCGTCCTTTCCGTTGCCACGAACACGAGGTAAAGTACTTTGGCTTGTGAAGTACTTCGTATACGACAGACTGTTTCAACGGCCTTCATGATGCACTTAAGCAATTTCTGGGTAGAAGGCCTCCTTGGGAAGCCAGTGAGAGGAGCTTGACAGTTGCTATATTGTTTTCGTGAAGACGAAAATAGAGGCCTCAGATCTCACAAGAATCATGAATCCTTCAATCTCCAAGAGCAAGAGGGAAGCTGCCCTACATCTTGCACCGCTATCTGCTCTCGACCACCTGGCGAGGCTTGACAAAAGATGAGTCAGAATGTACCAATGGAACCACTCGAGGCAAGTAGCTCAACTAATGAGGACATAATCTTCCCACATGAAGTGAGTAACTGCATTTTTTTGCACGATATGAAAGCTCTCAGTATTGAATATCCGTGCTCCAAGCGGGTACTGCGTATGATTGACATGTCTTCCCCGGCCAATCGCCATCCTCTCTTCCACTATCTTATTACTCATCATGAATGATCATGGTCAAAATCTGGCAATGGCTGTTGACAGATAACAGTGTGAAGACCCGCCGTCGGGCTTGGAATGCTTGGTCACTTGAGGAAAGAGGATCGATCAAAGACATTGCTGCAGAAGCAGAAGCCATTTGCCTTGTCTTAAGAATATTCAGAGTATACAGACCTTGCAAGGCATGTTTGTTCTAAAATGACAAAACGACAATACGGTTACATGGGTCGATGTTGAACGAACACTCGGCCTCTCTTGCGAGAAGAACATGGTCCATAACCGCAACCACATCACTGGAACCACCACTGTCGCTATAGCCGCTCTACACGATTTGACGGGCTCGACAGGACCCGCGATATGAGATCCGAGGCCTCCCTTGCGCACTTTGAAGCGCGCGGAACACCATGCTACCCAAAACGGATGTCTCCGCCGTTCTCGCATTCAGTTTTACCTCAACGATATATCTACCAAGCTCATGGAGCCATCTACATGTATCCTCCTAACAATCTCCTCAGTGTCTTCCTCGTCATACAATCAGCAGCACCTTCAGCTCCAACAACAGACGAACCTCATCCACATCATCCCTCTCCATTCGAGCAAACCCTCAAGCGGGGCCTCCTATCCTTCCCCCAAGACCCCCACAACACCACCCACCAACCCCTCTCACCCTACCCCCCCCCCTAAAAACCACCAACGACGCAATCCGCCCCGTCTGCTACCTCCCCCACCGTCCACCCGCCCGACTGCCACACAGCCCTCTACACCCTCCTCATCGCCCCCGGCGCCATGACCCTCTACCACTGGAACCGCGCCTCCGACCTCCCCTTCCTTCGAGCGCGCCTTCAAAACCTGCTCCGTAATCCTCGCCCGCGGCTCCGCGAGAGCGGACGACGTTTTCCAACCCGTCGTCGTTGGGCACGCGGCCGCGCAGGCTGCGTTACGCCGAGGTATGGGTTTTAGGGTGAGTACGCCAGGATCGGGCGCGGGGGGAGGGTTCGTGGTGTATGTTAGTGCCTATGTGGCGGGCGGTTATGGTGTGGTGGGGGGTGCGACGACGGCTTGAGGCGGAATTTGATATACTATAAGAGAAGCATTGCCGTGCATTAAAAACTTACTTCTTCCATTACACCAATCACTCGCACCCCCAATTTACGTCGATAATTAATATCACCTACCAACCCCCTATGACCCAGCATCGTGGAATCCTTTGAACAGTACCTTGATCTCACACTTCCCTCTGTTTTTGTGGCGTATCTACCTATATCAAACCTGTGTTATGCCAAGGTAGGTTCGGATGCCTACCTAATGGCGCTGGTACTCGTCCTCGTACGAGTACAATGCTGTATGTAGCCTACCTCAGGTAAATTTTGTCCATCTTCTCCCAAAGCCTCCTTATCTCTCTCTCTCTCTCCAAATACATCACGCATCACTGTCCTCCTGCTTTTTGTAGGGATGGATGGGTGGGTGGATGGGCTGCATAATCAATCTATCACGCTTTCTTTCACTGGACTGGACTTTAGGACGAAAGTTGCGAGAGGGTTGAGTGACTGATGGGTGAAAAATGAAGAAAAATGTGGTGGTGTGGTTTTGGGGGGGGGGAGGATAAGAAGAGTGGAAGGAGCTCATGCGGTTGGTTCATAATGCGAGTGCGGGTATTTAGCAATTTTGTTAGAGGCAGTCGACCACCACGACGGTATGAGGAGGATAGGTAAGGACGTCTATGGAAGTCGAATCCTCGGTATCCCTTGTCTCGTTGCCTCGTCTATTCCGAGTATTGCTTCATCTGGCTAGCAACGCATGGATACATACATACACTACCCATCTTTCCTTAAGTTTAGTTCCCCTCTAATCAAACAGCCCCTTCAACCCTCCACCTCTTAACCGCCGCATCCCCACCCACACTCACAACCTCGTTCCCACCAGCCCATCGAACACCATTAACGCCTTCCTTATGAGCCAGCGAGACGCTAATACGCTGACCCGGCTTCTTGACACTCCACACGAAAATCTCAGTGTCGAGCCCACCACTGACTGCTTTCTCGCCGTTCGCGTCCCAGTCGATACTCATGACCCGGCCCGTGTGCGCGGACCATCTCGTAATGACTGGTTCCGGTTTATTGGGTTCGTAGACGATGATTTTGCCCGAGGCGAATCCGACGGCGAGGTACTGGTTTGCGGCTGGAGAGAAGGCGAAGGCTGTGACTTGCGAAGGGTGCGGTATGCTTTTCCAATGGTTGAGATCGAGGTCGTACATGTGCTGTTGGGAGTCGTCGCCACCGACGGCGATGTGAGTTTTGCCTGCTGCGAGGACCGTAGGGGCGTAATTCGTTGGAACGTGTTTTATGACTGAGCTGTCTTTTTGGGAGAGAAGGAAAAGGCCTTTATGTGTTGCTATTACCGTACCAGAGGATGTTAGGGCCGCTCCACGTGGTTGGCCATCCGTTTTGGTGGAAGAGCCTGTGAATGTTCTGGTGGAAACGTCGATGGAGCGGAGGGTGTCATCCCAACCTACGCTGTAGATACGACCAGAGTTCGAAGTGGCAAGACCTGAGACATAGTTTCTGTGGGCATCGCCATCGATAGTCTCGCCGCTTCCCGACCCATCATAAGCACAGATACGGCCATCACTGCTGCCAGTGAAGAACGTCGGATTCGAGCCGTGCTCCTTGTCGGATGCGATAGCTGTGATGTTTTTCTGTTGTCCCTGAACTGTCCGTAAGGTACCTGGTTTTCCTTCCTGGAGGTAGTTCAGATCACCAGAGAGCCCCAGACTTATGATCAGACCGTCCGACCTGCCAGCAGGCCACACAACTCCAACCTGATGGTCCGGTATGCTGACTTTTCCTTCCTCGCCCATCCGCCAGCTTTGCACCACCTTCCCAGCTTCCGCATCCCAAATCTTTACCGTCTGATCCGCACTACTCGTAACAAACCTCCTTGAATCCCTCGCCCACGATACAGCAAAGATACTCCCTGTATGCTCTCCCTCCCCAATCTGTGTCTGCGCCTCCCCAGTCTTGCCATCATACAGCCATATCTTCTTGTCGGCACCTACGCTAACCAGCGTACCCCCATCCGGACTAAAAGCCACCCCATAAACATACCTCTGATGTTTCCTCAAACTGGTATTAAACTTAAAGGGCGCCCCATGATAAAACACCAGACTAGTATCATCACTCCCTGTCGCCGCCCTCAGCGGTCTCTGCTGCCTGACGCTTACGGTATTGATCTGACTGCTATGCCCACTGATTTCCCCCACCGTATTCCCACTATCAGCCGTGATGCAATGTCCAAACTTCTCCTTTCCATCGCCGACGGCTATGATACGTTGGCTGTCTCCGTCCCAAGCTAGATCGTTGATGCGGCCGCTGATGATTGGGTACTCGCCCTTTGTGGCGCCTTCGCCGACGCAGTCCCAGACGCGGACGGTACCTGAGATGTCACCGCTCGCGACGTAATAGCCGGAAGGGGAGAACCGGGCGACGGTTGTGGTGGTTGTGTGGGAGGTGTATTGGGTTGATTGGGAGGGGTGGTCGATCGAGCGGAGGAAAATGGATTTGTTGTTCTATGATTGAGGGGGAATTCTTAGCAAGTGAGTATTCTGTTTGGTTGGTAGCGGGTGCATACAGCATAGGCTATTCTTTCACCTTTGGGATCTGAGGAGAGCTGGGTGGGTTGACCGCGGTTGGTCGAGGGGGAGGAAGCCCAAATGGCCTCTGCTGGATATTAGGTTGAAATTGAGACTACGCTGGGAATGGACTTGGATATTACCGGTTTTGATTGACATCATGTGATATGTTATCGAGGCATCAACATGTCGTTGGTTACAGGATTGTTTACATTAGGCAAGGCTTAGGGCTTTGATATCGCTTAGATGGTGGTACCTTTTTAAACCTCAGCCAATGCTAAGTGTAAATACGAATATTACCATTATTCTAGTTCCCTTCTTACCCGTAGATTGATTCTCTAAGTCTTTTACGAGGCAAGACTTAACCAGTCTATCATAACTTTCTAAATATCTTTGTATAGATAGATAAAGATAATGTTCTTTAGTCTAAATACTTATCTAGTTCTCAAATTCCAGCGTGACGAACTCGAAAATATAGTATCTCTTTTGTGTGTATCTAATCGTACTAAGCGTATCATACACGCGCTAAACTTAACATTGGCTGAGGTTTAAAAGCATCGTAGATGGTTGCGTTACTTTTGCACTCTACCTCAATCTTACTGTCACGCAATCGGAATTATACATTTGGTCTTGACTGTGGCTCGCAATAACTTATAAAATTGCGCTGAATGACGGTCTATTGGTATATAATAAATGATGCTCCTATCACCGGGATAGTACGCGTAAACGAAGTGCCTTCCCCGCCCAGCCCATGATCCTAACGCCGTCCGCCTTATGCATGCCTACTGCATGTCCCAGGGTATCTAATCCAAAAAGCCAACTGAAAAGAGTTTTAAGGATTATGCTCTTCCGACACTCCTATCTTCTGCGTGTTCACATCCAGGCCGGTATCCAACTTCCCCTGTTGGCCTTCTTTCTAGCTGCAACAGCCGCCGCATCCTCTTCTGGCTTCGGATTCTCCTGCACCAGTCTTAACGGCCTCAACCGACTTTGCGTCATGACAGCCCCAGTATAGTTATCGGTCCCACCATTAGCGTTGCTGCGGGGAGGACTGCCATCCACACCACCACTGTGATCACTAAAAGTGCTATTCGAGCTGCTTCCCGCGTTATTGCCTTCTCGTGAAGCTCGGTTCGCACTGCCAGATGGCGCGCGAGACATGGGATTTGAACTGGCAGCTGTCTGAGGGGAGAAAAAGGATGTTCGGGTTGCAGTGGTCACGCCAGGCGAAATGCCAGGGCTAAGCATAGGCCCACCAGAGCCTGTAGAGGGTGGACCGCGGTACATTTGGTTAACTAGAGGAGCGGCGTTGGGCATTTCAGACTGGGAGCGCATATGCGTGCTCGTGCGACTGGGTTGGGGCCGATCAAGCGGTACGGTAGGTGCTTTAGTAGGGTCCTCATTTGGTGCTGCTGCGGGAGGAGGGACCACCTGGCTGGTTGGACGGGGGCGTTTTGTTGTTCCGGCGATGACTGATGTCGCTCTTTGCAGGAAACTAGGAGCAGGTTCGTTTTCTTTCGCAGGTGGGGGTGGTGGTAGCTCCTTGTCGGTGTTTGCGACCTGGGGTCGAGGTGCGCCCGACATGAGATCAGGTGTTTTGTCCAGGATGTTTTCGAACTCCTTGTGAGACAGCAGACGGCCAATGATAGTCTCAATGTACTTAGCCAAAGCCTTGTTCTGATCTTTGAGCGACTTCACTTCGGTTTCTAGTCGTCGGTAGTCATCCGACCTTTCATCGGTAGACTCCGTCTCTTCAGAACCTAGCTCTTCGGCTAAAGAGCCTATTCCAGAAGACTGTTGCATTGCTTCTGTTTTGCCGAAGTCTCCATTCAAGGTTTTCTCGCTCAAAAGCAGCTGGAAGCTTTCATTATCCTCCATGAGACGGGCGTTCGCTATACGGGTCTCCAAGAGCCGCTTCTCCAACTCGTGAACGCGCCCTCCTCCGTCGGTATCCAGTTCCATGATCTTGATCTGGGCTTCAGCTAGTTCAAGGCGCAGTGACTTGATGACCTGATCTTTCTGCATCACCTGTTTCGAAGTATCTTGCTTGGAAAGGTCCTTGGAATCTGGTCGTGAAGCTATGGCGGGTGGAGCAAATTGATCACTGTCACGAGTTTTCTGCGATCCTATTCTTGAATCCTCACCATTGTTTCGTGTTTCCCGTTGTGCCAAGCTTTCTTTTAGCCGCTGGTTGGCTGACAGCAGTTCATCTTCTCTCGTCTTCTGCTCGGCTCTGTCCTTCAACATGGATGTCCGCTCTGTCTCATACAGGTCTTGCATTTCCCGTCTCTGCCGAGCAGATAAGGCCCGATCACTTTCAAGCTCCTCAATGTTCATATTGCTCTGGTGCAACCGGTCTTCAAGCTTACCCTGCTCTTGCTGACTCTCATCCAACCGTGCCTGCAGTAAGTTCAATTGGCGTTGATACTCTTCCGATGCTGTTTCGGCCTTCTGCACTCGACTTCTAAGCTCGTCCATGAGTGAGACACGCTCCGCCCTTGCGTCATCCTCACTTGCCTCATCTGATGCTGTAGTATTCATGCTTAAGAAGCTCGTTTGGGGAGAAGATCGAGCAGTACCGCTTCGTCCAGGCCGTGATAATCCGCCACGGAGAGAGGGTGATCTGCCCAGACCATTGATGCTTGTAGAAGAATGGGATGGTGAGGATCGAGATGTTGGGTGGGCTGAAGGCCTCGTATTTGTGCCATTACTCGGGGGGGCGGTTTTCTTGTTAGGAGCTGACATGCTTTGGAAGCCACCAACTACTCCAACAGACCGTAATATCTAACGTCTGACAACATTCCTGATGCTTCGGTCCGCCACTTGTATTATTTATACCTGTCAGCAGTCTCAGGTGACGATGGTTAGGATAGTCCCATATTGACCGGCGTAGGACCTTCAGCTCTCGTGCTTTTGGACTTTCTAGGAAAGTAACGATCGACAACCGCCTCGGCGACTAAAATAAAGGCCCGATCAAGGTTTCCCCAGTTGGGACTTCTCTTGGCATTCTCGGCACGCTAAGTCGTTCCACACAAAATAATTCAGGCGCAGCGAAATCTCATCAACTACGACATTCAAAAGACCGGAGCGCATTTCAACCACATCTCGACAAGAGAGACACGCGCAACGATGGCACCAGCAGCGACCAAAAAAGCCAAGAAGACGGCGGAGTCGATCAATTCACGTCTGGCCCTCGTTATGAAGAGCGGAAAAGGTTCGTTATTTTCTATTAACCATGAGAACTGGATCATCCCACACAAAAGGCGCAATGACTGACTCTACATTCTACACAGTAACCTTGGGATACAAGAGCACTCTGAAGACTCTTCGATCCGGGAAAGCCAAGCTAGTCATCATCGCCGGCAACACTCCTCCTCTACGTACGTGTTTTTCAGGGTCGATCTTCCTTTTTTTTGGACCAAATGTTGAATCCCGAAACGTTTTGAGAGAGAGTCTACAGGACAAACATGATACCAGGCTCAACAGTACCCGCTTAACAAGCGATGCTGACCGTTTAATCACATATAGGCAAATCTGAGTTGGAATATTACTCCATGCTGTCGAAGACCAACGTGTAGGGCAACTCTGCAAGATCACGCCGGGTGTTTATTGCTGACAGTCGTTCCAGGCATCATTTCGCAGGCAACAACGTAAGCTATCCCAAGTCCATCTATCATGCCCATCGTTCCCTAAGTCCAGCAACAAGACCTTCGTCTTTGGACTCGCCCAACGAAGGAGTCTTGACAAAAGACTTTGGAGGGTGAAAAAAAATATACTAATTGTTAACCACAGATCGAGTTGGGTACCGCATGTGGGAAACTTTACAGATGTTCTACGATGGCTGTTTTGGACGCTGGGGACTCAGATATTCTGACTGGTGCTACATCATAGACATCAGAGATAGCTCTTACATAGCAAGCAAATGAAGTCAGGTCACCGTGCGTTGGCCATTATCTTGTGCTTACAATCTAGCCCCTACCGAGCAAGTGTAATGAGCCGCTGTTTGCAAAACCAACAGAGACCAACAATGAGATCCAATATTACTCGTATATTGTTTTCATCCTTCATACAAACGTGTGGTGGTGCGCGTAGATTTGTAGGGCTAGGGCCAGATCCGTAAGCGAGTTAGTGGCAAACTCGTCTGCTTGGAAATCAACCGATGACTCCAAATTGAACACTCTTTAACAACAGCAACTTTTCCTACTGTACAAACCGTTCGCAAGAAGTGCAGTATCCCTTCTACAGTCAACGAGATGGCACGTCGTCCAGCAAGATGTTACCGCTACTGCAAGAACAAGGTGAGTGCGGTCTTTGGAATGATGCACAATGTGCCTTTTGTGGGCGGAAGATATTGCCTATAGCGCAAACCTCAGACGGACCTCGTCAGGTGGTAGTCGAGATCATTGCTAAGTCTCAATCTTTCTACAGCCATATCCTAAGTCACGTTTCAACCGCGGTGTCCCCGATCCCAAAATTCGCATTTTCGATCTGGGCCGCAAGCGTGCCAATGTCGATGAATTTCCCCTCTGCGTCCACATGGTCTCCAACGAGTACGAGCAACTGTCTTCTGAAGCTCTCGAAGCTGCCCGTATCTGCGCGAACAAGTATGTTTCTTTCCATCCCATATTCCGTTCGTCCCCATCCACATGAGCAAATTCTAACAGGAATTTCCACATAGGTATCTCGTCAAAGTCGCCGGCAAAGAAGGTTTCCATCTCCGTGTCCGCGCCCACCCTTACCACGTTGTTCGTATCAACAAGATGTTGTCGTGTGCCGGTGCCGATAGACTGCAAACTGGAATGCGTGGTGCGTGGGGCAAGCCCAACGGAACCGTTGCCCGTGTGAATATCGGCCAGATTCTGCTCTCTGTGAGGACGCGTGACAACCGTACGTCTATCTACTTCCTGTTCCTCCTCTAACGTTTCCCGAAACATGGGTTTGCTAATAGTTGCGAATCGCCAGACCGTGCAACAGCCATCGAAGCCCTCCGTCGCTCCCAGTACAAGTTCCCGGGCCGCCAAAAGATCATTGTTTCCAAGAACTGGGGCTTCACGCCTCTCCGTCGCGATGAATACCTCGAGAAGCGTGCTGAAGGCAAGGTCAGGATCGATGGGGCCTACGTGCAATTTCTAAGGAACAAGGGGCCCATTGAGCGTAACGTTGGGATATTCCCCGATGCGTTCGAGACTGCGGAGGCTTAGAGGGTGATTGTATTGCTTGAAAAGAGAGAAAATATGTCAGGGCATGCAATGCATAGATGATTATGGTAAACATGCAGCTAGCTTGAGCAATGCAAACCAACCGAGAATCAAATATGTTGACATTCTATGTCCTCTCAGCTTGACCGCTTGCCTTTCCACAACCAATTGATCATCCCAACCAACCACACCCCCCACCCTCATCCCTCCCCTACCCTCTCCCCTTTCCCTTCACCCTCCTCCCCCGAATTCTTCTATATCACTCACCGCTCCCATATTTTCCCAATCCCACCCTCCAACTCCTCCATCTCCATCATCCCAACCCCCACCACCCCCCCCCCCCTCTCCCACATCCATTTAACTCCCCCTCAACTCCCCCTCCCCCTTCAAGCCCCTAAAACCCCCCTCCCCCTACCCTTCACCACGCCATCCTTAACTCCTACCTCCTCCCTCGCGCGCTAATATCTCGTATATTCGAGTTGCAGAAATTAGGGTTGAGTTTGGGGTTCATGGGTGGAGGGTAAAAGGGGGATAAATTTGGGGGGGGGGGTGGATTTGTGGGTGGATGAGGATAAAGTTGGGGGGGGAGGGGGAGAAGGAGGGAGAGAAGAGGAGGCAGAAGAGGGAAATGTGGAAGGGGGAGGGGGAGGGAGGAAAAAGAGGGAGAGGAAGAGAGAGAGAAAGAGGGAAAAGGGGTAGAAGGGGGTGTTTGAGGGAGAAAGCAGAAGGGGAAGGAAGAGAAAAGGAGGGAGGAAAGAGGTAGGGGCGGGTAAAAGCGTATTAGGTTGGATTGGGTTGGATGGCTTTAGTGAGGGAGGGGGATCAAACGGTGTTTGTTTGTTATGATATTTGGCTTAGCTCACGTGGATAATCAACTCTCGTACGGTTTGATTTGGTTACTGGGACTTTGTGGTATTTGTTGGGTTTAAACCTTCTACCTTCACTAGATCAGATCACTGGATCTCGGGCAAGAGATTTATTTGCTTTTTGATTCCTAAACAAAAACGTCGCTTGCTCAACAAGTGTCGGTTCTGGTCATAGTTCCAGTACCTCTCCAACTATTTATCCAAAATGCTGGCTCAAGCCAACCGGTCGAGCGAACGGAGCCACAACAAGAACGTTCTAGATTGGGAGGTAGAATCTCAACCCAGGCCTGACCACCAGGACGAGCGGGTCAATGCAAAAGAGGAGTCTCCTCGCTGACATCGCGCCTCTTCTCATTCGGCACACTTCACAACAGTCAGCAATCGGCCTTAAAACGCATAGTCATCTTCCTCTTACGCAAGTAGACCGATGAAAGCCCGGAAATAAAATGTAAAGACAAACGCCATTACCCATTCCACGAATCCAGCGCTTTTAAACTGCCCCGTCCAGAGTAGCCCTGTGAAGGTGGTCCCCAGCAAAATCTCGGCTACAACCAGGCTGTGGCTGAACACACAGCTACGCCTCAACAGCTCGTTCCCCTGCGCAGAACCCCTCCACATCTCAGGCCACAAGACAAAAGCCGTGCAGATGCAGCTCAGTGCGGTGCCCGCAAGGCCCAGAAATAGAAACGTGCGATGCAAACTCGGATGATCATGGTTGTTGAAGAGGGTAATGCAAATCCGGCAGGGACAAGCCGCTGCATCGAACAAACACGCCAAGATCGTACCCCACTTCTCATAGCGCGGCTGCTCGTCCCCCGGTTTCTGCGTAGATAGTCCCCTCCGCTCACGGCGCGCAAGGTGCACGGAGACGATGGTGGCGGTGAGGGTGAGGGAAGCGACGATGCCGCCGGTTATGAAAAGCGGTTGCAGGCGGAAGGCTCCGATATCCGAGATGAATGCGACGTAGGGATTAACTTGTCCGGGATATCGAGGGGATCCCTCCGCTAGCCAGTAGATGAGCAGGGTCAGAAGCGTGATTAGCCAGACGGTACCGCAGACTAGGGGGAGGATGTTTAGGCGGTGAAAGACACGACGATGCATGTTACCTTTTTTGTTAAAGAAATGAGAGCTCGTCCGGTTCGTTTATGAATTCAAAAAACTTTCTTCCAACATATCACGAGGTGTTCAATACCCGCACTCTGCTTGCTGGAGATAGAAAAATGGCATCACCAGGATACGTGGTGAACAAGGGCAGGACACGCGGGCGAGATCAGCAGATTGAGCAGAACATGCACGATAGGTTTGGCTTTTTTTTTTTTGGTTGAGTATTTTCGCAAGCTCTTGATTTACTATTCTGATTATTGTTTTTTTCCCTCCGTTCGATGCGTAAGAATTGCGTGTCTAATTTTGATGGCATCTCATGATTCGGGCGGTGTCGGCGATGTGATTCACGCGCGGGGTAGAAGTACAACAAACCCCCACCAGCCTGAATTGAGGATACGAATACGAAGTTTAGACTCTTGAGCTCGCCGAGTTTGGGGATTTGGGCCTTGTGCCCCTTCCCTTGCTTCTCAATTTGGCTTCGTCTGTCTTTTCAAACCACCTGACAATCCAGGATCTTCTCTCTTCTACTCAAGGTACTTTCCAGCAACCGTTGCTTTTGCCGTATGAACGAAGCTGCCCTTGCCCGGGACTGAACTTTTCAAGCGTATGAGTGGTGCAATTCGGTGTATGCCACTTCTCAGGGGCTAGGCAACTGAGCGTAACACAGGATTCCTATCCTTCTTATCTTCATATCCCCCCACCACGGCCCCTCTCCGACATCTATCTTTTTCATCCTTCTTCATATTCTAGTCACCTCAATGCTTTCCACTGTAGCATTGGCCTTGCTAGTCTCATTTGCACTCTACGCGTGGAAGATATACACAAAATTCGCTCGAAATCTTGCAGCTGCAAAGCAGTCGGGCCTTCCTTACGTCATTGTCCCTTTCTATTCCGTCAATCTAACTTGGCAAATATCACAAGTATTCGTAGTACCTCTTGTGCGCAAATTGCCCCGCTCATGGACGGATCCATGGTTCGATTTGTCGCTCGAGTGGGGTTGGGACTTGAGACACGAACCCTTCAAGCGACTCGGCTCAGATACCTTCTTGACTGTCAGCCCCGAACGTAACGTGCTATATACAGCAGACGCAGACGTCGTTAGCCAGATCACAACCAGAAAGAATGATTTCCCCAAAGCCCTCGAGGTGTATAAGTCCATCAAGTTGTATGGCAACAATGTAGTAACAACTGAAGGGCAAACGTGGAGGCATCACAGAAAGATTACAAGTCCTCCATTTTCTGAAAAGAATAATCACCTCGTATGGTCCGAGACTCTGGAGCAATGCCAAGCCATGGTAAATAGCTGGTTCGATGGCAACACCGGAAAGGAAGGAAGCAGAACAACCTACACAATCGCGGATGATGCGATGAGACTGAGCCTCTATGTGATTAGCAGGGCTGGCTTCGGGGTCCACTTACAGTGGCCAGCGAATGAAAGATCTCATGCGAATGGGCATGTCAAAGTTGGGGAAGACGACAGTGCATCAAGCCCAGAAATTCCCCAGGGACACGCCATGAGCTATACTGATGCTCTGGGATCGCTATTGCATAACATGGTCTGGCTTCTCGCACTCTCACCATTTCTCTTAAGTAATTCAGCGACCGACCCACACAATTCAGGCCCTTGCTAACTGGCTCAGAGCATCTGCCGTTTCAAAAGGCCCAAGAAAGCCATACAGCTTTCATTGAATGGGGTAAGTACATGGACGAGATGTTTCAGCAAAAGAAAGCTGCGGTTTTGAAGGGAGAAGAAGGCGAAGACCTGGACTTGATGATTGCTCTTGTGAAGGGCGCTGGAATTACGAGGCAGTCGTCGCTGGGAGGGAAGCCTCCGGTACAGACTCTGACAGACCGAGAAATACTCGGCAATGCTTTCGTCTTCATACTTGCGGGACATGAGACAACGGCGAATTCTCTTCATTTCTGCCTGGTCCTGCTGGCCATGAACATAACCGCTCAACGTCAGCTTCAAGCCGAGCTGGATGAAATATTCCAGGGTCGCCCCGTCAGTGAATCAAAGTACGAGGAAGTCATTGCCAAACTGTTTGCCAGTATGGCTGGTGCAGTGCTTAACGAGGAGCTTCGTCTACTCGCGCCTGTGGTTGGCGTGCCTAAATGCACGCCCAAAGACAGTCCCCAGACTCTCGAAGTTGCCGGCAAACCATGCACGGTACCAGCAGACTGTTACATTATCCTTTCAACAGCTGCGGTGCATCGCAATCCAAAGCAATGGCCAACTGGTCCACCCTCGAACCCTAACAAGCCAATCCACCCTCTCTCAAATCTGGACAATGACCTCGAAGAGTTCAAACCCGAAAGGTGGATCTTGGACCCCAACGCCAAACACACTGCGACTATGCCTGATCAAATTGCGGATACGGAAGCTTCCGATCTGGGTATCAACACCGCGGCGGATACTTCTGCAGCATTGTACGCCCCACGAAAGGGTGCTTACATTCCCTTCAGCGAAGGCCATCGCTCTTGCATCGGGCGACGCTTTGCACAAGTCGAGATACTTGCAGTCCTTGCGCTCATCTTCACGCGCTACAGTGTGGAACTGGCCGTGGATGCGTATGCCAGTGATGAAGAAGTAGAGAAGATGGACGACCAAGCTAAGTTCAAGGTTTGGGATACGACCAGAGCTGAGGTGAACAGGCAAATGAACGAGGATATGGGATCTATCATCACACTTCAGCTTCGGAAAGGTGCCATTGGACTCCGCCTCGTGGAGAGGGGTAAAGAGAGATTCAACTTCAATGCACACTGAAGGGTTTTGGCTCGGTGTCAGCTAAGCAAGCGTCGGATGCTGGGCGCTTCTAGGCGAACCGCGTCACCCTTAGTGCTACTACCCGTGAAGAAGTTGGATGCTAGATTGTGGCCGGGATCCAGATCGGGTCAAGAACGCAGAAGCTGACACCTATGGGCTGAGTATGATTTTAGGGATCAGTGAAGCCTTAAGCTTAATTATTAGGAGCACTGCCATATCCCCCCACGGTATGGCTTTGTCACTAAACCTGTTTATGTTGACAAGCTTTCTATTCGACTTCTTGATAACCACTACACAACAAGTTCTGTCGAATGAAAGCTGCAAAACTTTCAACTTGGCACAGCCACCAGCCGATTCTTATTAGTAACAAAATGGGGCCTTGACATATATATTGAGCCTCTAAACAGCAATCTACCGTCTCTTCATCACCTCAAAGTGTTTACCGTTTGCTTGATATTTGCAATGATCCTTGATAGCGTCTTCAAACCTTGCGCGACATAACAGATGATCCGTGACAATTGCTTGGAAGACCGCAGCTCATGAAAGAGATTATACTGTGCGCTTCCATTCTGACCGTGTTTGCCAATCCCATAGAAACATATTAAAACACCCGGTTTGCGGGTGCTCTCGCAATCAGCTAACGGATGACTCAGGCAAATCAGCAGTGGCCTTTCCTTATCTTCCTCGCTGTAATCCTCCTCATCGCTCAGTCACCATGGAGCTTTTTACTCCTTTTGCAGGTCCCTGTGCGAACGGCCTACCTCCTTGGCATCACACTGGACACTTCGACCGCCCGTTCAACGATGACAGCGGCTATGGCAGTGAAGACTCTGACTCTGCGCCATTCCTATCATTGGACACCAATCAGGTCAATCGCGGTCTGCCTTGGATGCAGCGTCATCGGACTGCGGCCTTTGTCAGTGCCCCATGGTCCCATCATGTAGCATTAAGAGCCTGCCACCCTTTCCATGATTCATTCAGCGACAGCTACGACCTACCCCAACCGCTCCCTTTTGAAGAACAGCCAAACGACTATGTATCTAGCTCTCAGCTACAGCCTCCAACATCCTACCACCGCCGTGAAGTCTTTGACCGTGGACCTGGCCACATGGCTTCCCGGTGGGATCTCGAAGAGAAAACATCGTCATCGCCGCTGGACTTTGAAGAACACAGAACTCGCATCCCAGATGCTCTATCGTCGCTCAGTAACCGCATTCAAAGTGAAACTGATCACCACCCGCCTTCTCCAAATTCACTTCGACATGACTTCTCAAGTCCAGAAGTCAAAATGGAGGCACTATACCCCTTGGCTTCTATTACATCTGCTCGACCGTACGATGAGGAGGGATATTTGATGCCTTGTTCTGCACGGCCACGGCCTCAACGTCAACATCGCTCTTCAAGCCATGACGCACAGCTCGCAGCCGCCTGGCGACAGCTGTATCAAGAGCGCACGGAGCTTGAGGAAGAGGGAGAAGTCTTTATTACAACGTGAAGGGGGGAGTTGTCCGAGTCGGCGAGATCTTGAAGACGAAATGGCTGGTAATGGACGGCTGTAGTTGAATTCCTGGTCCGGAAAGCATGGCGAAAAGCGACGAGTTGGCGGGATGAATGCTGAAAATGGGATGGTGAATAAATCGTGCTTATCTTGCTTACTTGTTTTCTCAATGGTTCGAAATAGAGGTCATAGTGCAATGAATCGGTTTAACGGTGGGGGCTTCTTCCTCCGGGATAGTGCAGGGTTTTGGGCGTGGTATGACGATTCTGATATGCAGCTAATAACCGGAAGAAGTATGAACAATTCTCTTTTCTAGATGATGGACCTGGACCTGCTGAATAGCGATGTTATCGTTGTGAGTCTCGTGAAGATCATGATTCCAATTCATCTGCGTGAATTCGATTCAGGATATAAGTTTTACCAATTAGCGTATACATAACTTAGACAGTCCTGGCTTTTCTTTGTCTTTTCCTTTCCTTTCCTTTCCTTTCCTTTACCTTTACGCCTCTTCCTTCCTCTTCTATTGAAAAGAAAAGAACATGTCATAAAGTTAGAGATGAATACCCTTCTCCCCAATAATCGAGTGACGAGCAATCTATTCAATTAGATACAATCAAGCCAGTCCCTGTTATAGAGCGATGTTGACCCTCTCTCGACTGATCATCCATCCAAAAAATAAGGATTAAAACAAGGTGAGAGTTCACCTCTTTCAGGAATTTATAATCACCACGCTCTTCACGTTAATCCCTATTTATTCGTCCTTGTTCACGTTTATATATCTCATATCAATAACGACAACGAGCAAACAGCCCCCTGCCGCCTTCTCAACGAGAGCGTCATCCACACACCCCACCCCGTGGCCGTAACCCATTTGCCGTTCCTTTCTTTCTTCCTTCCTTCCTATCTACCAGCCAATCTATCAAAACAATCATGGATACCGCTTCCTCTCCATCAGCGAGGCAGTCTTTTGCTTGTTTAGTTAACGTCCCCCCCTCCCTCCCTCTCCCCCTCTTTCTTAAAAGTGCCAAGATCAAATTCTTGACGCTAACAACATGGCTATATATGTATTGGATCGAGACTTGATATTGTGAAAAGGAGGAAAAAGGCTTACAGCACAGACAGAAGCAGAAGCAGTAATATAAATACTTGGTTACTGCGATTATGTGCGCTTATGACCTAGTCGCGATAGAATTAAAGTAGGAAGAAGGATTCAGATAACGGTAGCCCTATACTGTAACTGCTCTCTCGCAAAGAAGAAGAAAAAAAAATTTAAACTCTCCCCCGTGCCTGAATACAACGTCGAAGAAAGCAGATACACGACCTTCTTTGCTCCAGGTACGAAAAATAAAGCCTGAAATCACCGCCGCCGCAACAAGAAGATCAAGCAAATTTTGGTGGAATTATACTTTACTTTACCCTTATCCTCACCCTCGCTCATCAATAGCACTGCACTGCGCATAGTATCGAACATTCTGTATCCTACCCCTCAAGAAATGACAGAACAGGCTTTCAGGCCAGCTGGGCCTCGACGGACATGTTGTATAATCTCTATAGAAATGCAAGCAATACAGCATCATGTTGAAACCTTCCCGTGGTGACCAAGTTTCCAGAGGCGCCAGGCAAACGAACCTGTTCATCTCCCATCTATCTCAAAGATTTTTGAGACGCTGCTGGGTCTCGACAGCTTTCCTTTTGCGCAACTCCTTGCGGACATGATCAGTGTCTGTGGCATCGACGCACACTACCTGAATGGTTCTGCTTTCCTCAAGATTAAGCGAGAGGAATTTTTGGATGAAGAACCTCCTGGCGCTGGCGCTGTCCGTATCTGACCCAGTATAATCTGGGAAATAATCACTGACGGGCGCATGTTGTATTTTCTTCTCAAAGAGGTCCATCTTGGTAAGAAACAACACGATTGTGGAGTTTTTGAACCGGGTGAGTGACACTATCACCTCAAACAAGAGCAATGCTTCTTGCAGTTGATTCTATAGGTTTATATCGTTAGAAGAGGTGTTAGGAAAGGCGAAAAAGAAATACTGGTAAGAATATCACGTACTGCACTCTTGTCATCAGTCAAGCATTCGTTATAACCACTAAGCGCCGCGCAAAAGACAACACAGTGAACACCATCGAAAACATGACTCCACTTCTTACGCTCTGAACGCGCGCCGCCAACGTCAGCGACGCGTAACTTGAGCGAAGGTAAGCGGAACACTGTCTCCGTGATATCTGTAGTGCGGACGCGAGAGCGAAGTAAATCTTGGTCATTTGGTACGTTGCCTGGTGAAGCTATGCGGTCGATGTTATCCATGCAGCTTCTCAAATCAGCAATCCAGTTTTCCGTAACGCATGTCTGACTGCATACTACTGGAGATTGTCATGGAGAGCGTATTCGTGTCCGCATTCAATTGCTCTCTGAAAGCCCTTGTCGGCGAAGAGCTCCTTCATCGCTATTAGGCAGTAGTGTCGTGGAAGGGCGTGTTCGAGCTCGTCACCTTGCATCTTTTGCAACATTTGTGCATGAAACTATTCAGGAAATTAGCGCAGATCGTGCTATCACCTCATGCCTGGTCTCACAATCGAAGCTATGAGCTCATATTGAAAACACTTTTCCTCCATTATTTGTATTGCTATTTGGAAAGCAGTAAAAACGTTTCTCCGTATTACTGTTCGGTGTGAAATTTTCTCTTCCAATGGAAACCCATCTTGATATATTATCCGCATCTCTTTTAATAACGTGGTCTTGCCGGATTCAGCATCGCCTGTTTGTATTTGTAACTTGATTAGCCTGAAACCTGGAAAATAAGGTGTAGAACAGACTCTCTAGTCTGAACTTCACTCACCAAGAATTGAAACCTTGCCCAGCATGGATTTTTCTTCTTGGACCTGCGTAGTTCTTCTACTATCTCTGGAGGTGAGTTGAAAAGGTAGGCCGAGCTTCCCGGTTAGAAGTCTGCGTGAGCCGTTCGTCGGGTCCTTTGACTTCTTTTTGCTCCCTTCTTTTGAAAGACTGAGTGCAGTAGCAAATTCGGAGGTACCAACCCTCCTTCTCCCTTGACCGCGGCCAGTGGCAAGATTCTTGGTATTATTATAATACTGAGGGTTCCAGATCTCCTGATAGGATATTGGCAATTCAAAGACTGATATGTTTGAAACTTGTGCAAGACTGATAGTAGAGAGAAACGACATCCTGGTTGTCGAATTGATATTCGACGGGAATGACGATATTGAATGGCGGTGAGTTGAACGTGAATACACCCAAGATGTGTGTAACTCGAGTTCCAAATCTTCGTCAAGTTGGGATTGTTCAAGTGATAGGCCTTGGCTCCGCTGTGTCAAACCCACATCATTCCGGCCCTCACCGGCATTGATTTTGCTTGTACCTTCTGCCTCTCTCAAATGTCGTGCATTATTTACTACTTGTCGAGAGGGTTTCTGCGCAATCGGATCCAGGTGGCCATAGGCCAGAGTATCATTGTGAGCCTCGAGGGGAGTTATTGATGCGTTGTCATCATCCGGTATTCTTTGAATTGTTGAGGCAGCGAAAGGTTGTTCCATTCGAGCTAATCGTTGGGATACATCCATACTATTCTCGAGAAGACGTTCAACAGAGGTGCCGAGACAAGTGATAGACGCCTGCGCATGTTCCAGAGTGGTACTATATTACGCACTCTTTCTCAGCTGAATGCAACGAAAGTACCAGGGGTCTTGTGGGGGTTCTCACCATGTAAAAACGGTCAAAATCAGGTTTAACGAAGCTTTAGAAGCTCGCACAGAGTTTAGAATCTTAAAAATTCTAGCCTCGTCCATTGCCCAGCGCAATCTGTTGAACTTAGACATCTCATCACTCAGGTTGTAAGAATCTAATGTTTTGTCCAGCTCAGACATGTTCAACGCTAACGATGTGCTGATGACAACGACTTGTTCCAAGGATATAGCATCTTTGCGGCCTCTATCGGTGGATTTGGCTCCTTGGATGAAGGGAGCTAAATGAGCAAGACAAGTGTTCAGTTCCGAAACTTCTGTCAGCACTCTGTGGAGCGACTGTAGTGCAGCCTTTTCCCTTCTGACTAGTTCTGTTACTACTGTAATGATCTTTGCCGAGGTAGTAAGGACTCCAATTATGGAAGCGGCCACGCTTAACGGTTCCATGACATGGAGCTTTCATGGAGGTCGTGGAGGTGATGGAGGTGATGAATGTCTCATAATTCAAAGCTTCAAAGAGAGCATAGCCTGATTGAAATGCCTCAGCCATATGCTAATGCAATGGCCCGCGCGTACAGCAATTTCGAGTGTTTCATGTTGCGTGCTTACGTAGCGCCTTGTGCTCCGCCGCTCGAACGTGTAACAAGTACATACGATTGAGGGAATATTCTTTGAATACTTGAAGAAGATCTTACAAGGAGGAAGGTCAAGGCAGATTCCTGTCTTTTTAGCCTTACCGTGATCAACGTCACCGTTACGGGGGACCAAGGCTAACACTAAACGAAACCAGCTTGGTATTTTTTGTTATTTATTCTTAATTATGCTTCACTTTTCTAACCTCCTACACAGGCACCTAAGAAGCTTAGAACGAGAATATCTAGAGCACGGTTATGTGAAAAGGATAGGAAGAGGTCGCGACGAGCTTATAATTGAACTATTGAGCTTTATTAGGTCTTCTTCAGGAGTACCCAGTGAGATTGGATATGCAAGGGCATTGGACTTTTCTCCTTCCTCTTCTGCTACTCCATCATCTACACAGCTTAGTCAATCAGCCCCATCCTCATCCTCATCCTCATCCCCAACCAATTCCAAAACCAACCCCCAAACCAAGCACCCTCGGCTAGAACCTCCCCTACACCATCCAAAAGACCACCACGCTGCTCACCACCTCCTTCTCGACGACTGCCTCTCTTTCCGCCCCAGTCGATTGCTCTCAGCAAGGTGTTCACCATGTGTCCTGCTGTGCCATACAACAAATGCAAGAGGCTAGAAGGCGGACTGGAATGATAGCATATGATCGCTCAGAAGCTGTGGGAAGAGGGAAGCTCATCTGACTGTCCTTTGGAACATGTAATTCAAAGAGCCGAGTCATAAAGTCACAATCGGAGATGTCGTTGATGGGGAGATAGTCTGACAGCATACCTTTACGTATTGATAATCTCTCCAAAGTATATCAATCGTTCCCCCGCTTTGCCCCTTCTCTTGGGACATGATCAAATTTCCAGGCGAAGACTTAACAGCTATGAGCAATAACACCGTTGACTTGACAACTTAGTGCCTGTCAAAAGGAATGGCCGAACTTGGAATGGAAGCAGCATCAGACGGTAGGTCTACGCGGAAAATTTCAGAGATATCAGTATTAAATTCTCCTGTCGAAGTACGGCTTGGGAATTCCAGAAGAAATCTTCGATGCACATCCTTCTGCAAGTCCCACGGTAGTAAGATGTCAGGAGAATCTGCTCAGGACCTAGCTAACCAATACTTGCTTTTCATATGGTTTCTGGTCTATGCAAGCCCTAGATCTAGGTTCTTTGGATTGACATAAGTTTTGCGAACGCAGTCGGGGGCGAAAAGAATGAATATCTGCTTAAAAGCAGGAGGATTTAATGGCTTTAATATGGAAGAGTAGGAAATCGCAGGGAAGAATTTGCTGCGAGAAGGTTGAAGTACTCGTACGTGATATGAAAGATTCGTTTTGAGAGGGTTTACGCATAATTTCATAATAAAGGTAGAATATTGTGCGCACTTTTTCAAAGTATATGAGACGTCAAATCTGCTGCACGGAATTGTGAGTGAAACCCTCGTGGGCCTTGAGGATGATAAGAACATTGCTAGAGCAAAAGACCATCTTTCGAAGAATAATTCGTAGACGAAGGTCATCGAACAGAGACGCTGCGGAATACTGTTTGTGTATGTCACCAGCATTGCTTCCCTTCGCTCTCTTGAGAACCTGCTCGTCCGATGGCCAGCTGATATTAACCTGTTTGGTACAACGATAGGCTTTGACCCAGGCAATGCGATACTTTTTTAATGGACCGCCAACGTGTCGGCATATCCTTTCTCGACTTCCCAATCGAGATCCGGCTGATGATCTATCGATACTGCCTCATTGCACCCTTGAAGACGGTAAAGCCTGCATCCAATATGGAGCAGTACAGCACAGGCTGGGGAACGCCAGCTTTAGACAAGGGCGACGAAGAGATCGATGCAATGGTTCAGAGGCACAGAGCGATTCATCAGTCGTACGTCTCATCTTGCCAATCATATACAGGGGTCCTCGAGCTTGAAGTGTCCTTATTGCGACTGAGCCGGACCATCCATGGTGAGGCGGCGAGCATACTCTATGGGGAGAATGAGTTCCGATTTGTCCTTGCGATTACCAGAAGGCACCCTCCAATTCAGGCTCCAAGCTTTTGGCAGCCGTCGTATCATGATTTTCGGGATAATTTGACGGCTGTGTCGAAGAAGTATTTCAGGTTGATTAAGAAGTGTACCGTTGAGGTGCGACTGCCTACCTTTCCGTGGACCTGGGCTAAAAAGATGTATTTCACATACTATGGAAAATTAGCAGCTTTTGCGGCCTGCTTTGGAGGCGGTGATCATTCGTTGCACAAGGTGGCGATCTTTTTCAACAGGTGTTTCAGGAGAGAAGACTATTTTCCCTTGTCGTGTCTTCGAACGAGTCAGAATGTGCTGGAAACACTGGCTGCGATCCATGGCGTCAGGCAATCCGTGACCGTTGGAGGTGTGACGCCTACTTTTGAAGCGAAGCTGTCGTTGGCTATGATGAGTGAAGATGTTGCTTATGAACCGGAAGAAGAAGAATACGGGGAGCGGACAGTGAGATTCAGGGGGAGAAACCGGCTGCAGAGGTACAAGCTTCGAAGGTATTATGAATCGAAGAACGTGTGGAGTCAGAATGTACTTGGCGCGTATCCACCTCGTTCGATAGAAGCTTTGCCAGCGTATGAATGCTGTGAGGTGTGTGATGGGGAACTGTCGCTCACATCTTCGCATTTTCGGAGACAGCAGTAAACTCTTTAGTCCCCTCGAGAGGACTTCGCTCGTGATTTGAAGTTTGGTATCAGCCTGTGCGATGGGACTTTCGGTTGACATAAATGACAAACTCCACTCTTTCCTCGTAGAGGTCCTTGAAACCAAAACGAGAACAAGCAGAAAACTTAGATAGATCTTCAAAATGCCAGCACTTGTCTCATGACATATCAAAGGCTTCACCTCTTGGACCTTCAGTCCCCAGCAGAATAATCACAGCATCTCGATTGAGATGCAATTTCTTTTTTCTCTCTTCAGAGATGCTAAACAGGGCTGCTAACGTTGCGGCGCTGCACGGACCCATGTTAATCTCCATATCTCTAAGCATTTGCTGAGCCTTTGCAGACTCATCATCGGTGACCGTTATGCTAGCATCCACACCATTCCGCAAGAACGGCCAAGCAGTCATGGAGACCGTGCCGCAGTTCATACCGCACATTGTAGTATTGCCTGTGGGTATAGACGTCATCTTATCACTCTCAAGGCTCGTCTTCAAACAAGCGGCCGTATCAGGCTCGACGGTCACTACCGTAGATGGCGGATCTCGGCTCTTGTAATGGGCCACGACAGCTTGCGCGAGAGAGCCCACGCCAACGGGACAAATGATCAAATTGGGAAGCCTGCCGGTCAGCTCTTGACACTGCTCATCGATTTCGACCATCATGGTAGAGTAACCGTCGACTACCCACTGAGTGTCTCAGCGCGTTTCAGGACAAGCTCACCATACTCACCTGCGGGATCTCTTCATACCCTGGCCAGGCCGTGTCCTCGATCAATAGCCCATCTGGTTTCGCAGTCGCAGCCTTTTCAGCTTCCTTCACAGCCATATCATAGTCACCATCAACCACAATCACTTCAGCCCTCTCTTGTCTGATCTTTTGCTTCGTCGCTTCGACCATGACTTTCGGCACATATACAAGGGCATTTGCTCCCAACAAACTCGCCATGCGAGCTACTGCTCGACCCCAATTGCCATCTGTCGCTGTGCAAAAAGTGTATTTGTTGAATGCGAGGAGTGACTTGATTGCAGAAAATGACGTTGTTGGGGGAATGCCTTGGGAGTGGGTAATGGCGCACATGCAGCCCCATGACGCTCCGAGGATTTTGTAGGAGGGTAGATCAAAGCGGTGGGACTCGTCTTTGAGAAGGATGGTCCCTACTTCCAATCGTTCAGCAAGTTTTGCCGGCAGTCTCAAGAGCGGCGTCTTGTCGTAGTCTGGTAATTTCTCATGAAACTCCAAGACAGAGGGTCTGACAGAATATTTGCTCTTCCAAAAACGCGCTGAAGGATTGTGATACATCAAGTCCATTGTCGGAGACAATGACTATGAGAAGATTTTGAAACCGTCTTTAACGAGCGCCAAGCGTAACCCTAACATCTTAACCCTAACTCAAAACTTGAAAGGGAAATGTCTTCGTGTCCGCCCTCGGTCTTCGCCTCAAATGTCAATACTGTCTGAGTTCTTGGATCCACTTATTAGGGTCCTCTATGGATTGGGAGACTGACCTTGTTCGCTCGAGGGGCTGGGTTTCTAGCCTTCGCTGACAGGGTCTGTTTGCAAACTCAGACTGTAAGATCAAGTACTTTCTGTATAAGCCTCTCAAATCATATCAAGGACGAGATAGTCGAGTAGACGACTGCTTGTCAACCTTGGATGTGTTTCTTGACTACTGGACTCTACTAACTTCAGATGAAACGGAGAAGAGGAGACTAATATGATAATAGTCTTCAGAACCCAAGATTTCAATGTCTCCGTGGTGATCCAACACTGCATTCACACACAATTACTATGCCATTGGCAAGCGTGCTGAGAAGATCAATCAGACAGTGTCGCTTTCGGTATGCAGCAAGGAGCACCTAAATCCCTGCTACTTCCTGCTATGGGGATCATTTGAGCACGAGTATAGAGAAATAGAAGGGCTTCAGTCTGACCATGACGAGCACGAGTTCTGTGCTCCCCACTGATGTATTTCCCGTACCAGCGTTGCAGTGCTGCCTTAACGCTCGAGCTACCAATTTACACTCAACAGCCGGGCGTTGACCAAATCACAACGAGTGCCTTTTTTGGGGAGGCTTAGCCCACCACATACGTTTTCCACTCTATGTCGTTCTCTTCATAATGATTTGGAGAACAAGATTTCTCTCATCTCAAAATCCTCTATCTTTTGAATCATTTAGGTTGCCGAAGTTGGCCCGGCATGATCTCTCCCGATTCTCGAATCTCGAGGGGGCCCAAATCTCGCTCTCATCATCATAGTATGCGGTTGGACATCCGTGGGGGTTGCTTTACTAGGCTTCAGCCTTCTTATCTGGTCTCGGCGAATAAAGAAAGTAGGCCTTGGACTGGACGACCATTTGATGACTCTTGCTCTGGTTACAACCATTGCCCTAGTAGCCCAGACCACGTGGGCTGTCGTATGGGAAGGTCAGGGTGATCATGAGGCTGAAGTCTCGGGCACGAAATTTGCCTTGCTCGTAAGAGTAGGAGCTTTCAGTCTTTGACCCCAAGTTCATATACTGACATGATAAACAGTCGCTCCTAATCAATCAGACTTTGTGGGGCGTTGTTAATACACTGGTCCGAATCAGCGCTATACTGTTTACGAAAAGGATATTTGAAACAGGTTGGGGCATGAGATGGAAAATATGGTTGCTACTGGTCCTGACTATTCTCTACGGACTAGCAGTCTTCCTAGAGATGTTCCTCATCTGTCGCCCTATGGCAGTGGACTGGAACGCTCACATTGGCGGTACATGCGGTGACCAAGTCGTATCTTATCTCGTATTCGAGGTGCTTGGTCTTTTTCTCGATTTTACTATACTGGCGTTACCAATTCCTTGTATATGGAGACTACGGTTGGAATTGGCACGCAAGATGTCAATTGCAATCACTTTCTCGATTGGCTCCTTGTAAGTCTGAGTTACCAATTAGTGGGAGCGGTGTATGTGTTGATTGCTAGGCAGGGGTTTCATCATCACTGGGTTGCGAGTTCAAGCTCTCCGCATGGTCGATGCCGACGACTTCACCTATTCGAAAGGCTATCTTGGTTTACTCTCTGCTCTAGGCGCATCACTTGGGATCAGCTTTTCTTGTGCACCAGCTGCATTGGTTGTATACCGTCACTGTCGGCTGATGTTTGTCGAATACGTGACCCATGATCACGAGATGGCCACTGACTAAAGACCCACCCACACCGAAGTATAGCATCTTGGCCCATATAAAGGCTGTCTATCCGGCAATCGTTCACTCAAATGGAAGTCGGCATAAGACACGGCATAGCCATTGACTTCTGTTCTTTCGATTGGGAAGAAGAGGGAGAACCGGGGCGTGGAGGATCACATGCAGGTTTAACGATCTGCGATGGGGGTTCCCCAGGGGCAAAGATGTGTGATATCGTAATGATGAGGGCCCTGTCGGCTTGATTGAACTTGAAGGTATCAATTGAGCTTGAACGGATTGTGTTCGGCTCTTTTTAGATATTGCATATAGGCAGTCTAAGAAGATCTTTACGTGTGGAAATGTAGCTGCTACTATCAATGCCCTCATCCGTTCGGCCACATGTAAGTATAGGAGGGTGAAGGAATAAGTGGATGAGACACGTCTTGGCGTCTGATGCTCGCGTAAAGTTGCCCAGAAAGGTTTGACGTAATTGCGCGGACTCAAGAACTTTGGCATTATTGTTGTCCATGTCTATCTGGTTTCGTTCTTTCTTTTTCACTTTCTTCATTTTTCCATCATGTGAACTGATTGAATTCTTCGTAATCTCTACTGAATCTTCTTCCAAGCTTCTGACAAGTCCTTTGCTTTCCAGCGTCCCCTACTGTAACAACCTTTCTGCTTTATCACAATCAATCTATTTCCGCAGAGCTACTCGTGTATAACCATTTCTCATAAAGCGAAATGGCTACCACTCCAGACCGTGGCATCCGGATAGCAATAGACGTGAGCTGCAGTGCGAATCAACTAATCGGCAACACCAGCGTACTAATGCAAGACAGAGAGGAGGTACATTTACCGATTGCGTTGGAAACCCGGGGAGTGGGAGAATGGAAGATGATGTAGTTATCAAGTTGCTCTCCGAAGACCCGTCCAATTACGAGGATGCACCTCTTGAGGGTATCAGGCGGATGCTGTCCAAGTTCACTGGAAAGAAAGTCCCTAGAGGAGAACCTCTAGACACGTCAAAGATTGAGAGCATCCGAATGGGTACCACTGTAGCTACGAATGCCTTATTAGAACGAAAAGGTGAGAGAATTGCTATGGTCGTCACCAAAGGCTTCAAAGACTGCCTCGAGATTGGTAACCAATCAAGACCAAAGATTTTCGATCTGGCTATTCGGAAGCCCGATGTTCTTTACGAGAAGGTGGTGGAGATTGAGGAAAGGGTGACACTTGAGGACTACGCAGAAGATCCGGACAGGCATGTCACTAAGACCGATGATCCGACCGCTGAGGAGGCACTCGTACGAGGGCTGTCAGGAGAAGCTGTCAGAATCCTCAAGAGACCATCCAAAGACACAGTCAAATCACAACTACAAGAACTCTATGATGATAACTTTCGTAGCATTGCTGTTTGTCTTGTTCATGGGTACACCTTTCCTGATCATGAGGCGATGGTTGGACAAGTGGCCAAAGAGATTGGCTTTGAGCACGTCAGTTTGAGCCACGAACTGATGCCGATGATCAAGCTTGTTCCACGAGCTACTTCTGCATGTGCTGATGCGTATCTGACGCCAGCAATCAAAAAGTATATCGCAGGCTTTCAAGCCGGCTTTGAAGGAGGTTTAGGTACTGCAAGTGTCAAGAAGGAAAATGGCGCTAAGGGAGCACGCTGCGAGTTCATGCAGTCTGACGGAGGTCTTGTTGATGTCGATCTGTTCTCCGGCCTACGGGCAATCTTGTCCGGGCCGGCGGGTGGAGTAGTAGGCTACGCTCTGACTTCTTACGACCCGAATACCAAGACCCCCGTCATTGGATTTGACATGGGGGGTACTAGTACAGATGTCAGCCGATATGGCTCTGGAAGGTATGAGCATGTCTTCGAGACTACAACAGCCGGTGTGACCATCCAATCACCGCAGCTTGACATCAATACCGTTGCTGCAGGTGGCGGGTCTCGACTCTTCTTCCGTAATGGCCTCTTTGTAGTAGGTCCAGAGTCTGCGGGAGCACATCCTGGGCCTGCATGCTATCGAAAAGGAGGTCCACTCACCGTCACCGACGCCAACCTTTTCTTGGGTCGCCTCCTACCTGACTTCTTTCCCAAGATCTTTGGAAAGAATGAAGATCAAGGCCTAGATGCGGCAGCCAGCGAGAAGCTCTTCGAAGAACTGACCGAAGACATCAACAGAGAGGTCGCTGGAAATGACAAGGAGAAAGAGATGAATCCAGATGAAGTCGCTTACGGATTCATCAAAATAGCTAACGAGACGATGACTAGGCCAATCAGGTCATTGACGGAAGCTAAAGGATACGATACTTCGCAACATCGACTAGCTACCTTTGGAGGTGCAGGAGGTCAGCATGCAGTTGCGATTGCGGAAAGCCTTGGCATCAAGCAAATCCTTGTCCATCGGTACTCCTCGGTGCTATCCGCTTATGGGATGGCATTGGCGGATGTTGTAGATGAGAGTCAGGTGCCAGACTCCAAAACTTGGTCTGATGAAGGAGAGGTAGTAGACGGGCTGAAAAGGACGATGCACGACTTAAAAGAGAGATCTACCGCAAGACTGAGAGATCAAGGGTTCTCTGACGACAGCATAGTTTTCGAGGAGTACCTGAATATGAGATATAGAGGAACGGAATCCGCCTTAATGATAGTAAGACCCAGTGAAGAAGAGGCCAAGAAAGATTTCGGTGGAAATGATTGGGCATTTGGAAAGGCGTTCATCAAACAGCACGAACAAGAATTTGGCTTTACGTTACCGGATCGTGACATTATAGTGGACGATGTCCGCGCGAGGGGTATTGGTAAGAGCTTTGAGGGACTGAAGAGGACAGTCGACATGCAGCTAAAGGACATCAAGCCAAAGGACTTAGGCGAAGGAAAGCGATATGGTGTCGCTAAGGTGTATTTCGAAGGCGGACGGCAAGAGACACCTATCTACAAACTTGAAGATCTTGACGTCGGCGATCGAGTTCAAGGTCCCGCGATATTGGCAGACGGTACTCAGACCATTGTCATTACGCCTGGAGCGGCTGCCTTGGTCATTGAAACACATGTCGTGATTGATATTGGTAAAGCAGAAGGTCAAGATAAAAAAATCAATGCTAAAGAAGCTGATCCCATCATGCTAAGTATCTTTGCTCATCGTTTCATGGCTATTGCGGAACAGATGGGCCGAGCGCTACAAAAGACTAGTGTTAGTACAAATGTCAAGGAAAGACTGGATTATTCGTGTGCTTTGTTTGACTCTACAGGTGGGCTTGTTGCGAACGGTAAGATTTCTCAGCAAACGCAGTATCACTGTCCTGTATCTGACGTACCAAAGCGCCTCATCTGCCTGTCCATCTCGGAAGCATGTCAACTTGTGTCACCACGCAAGCGGAAATATGGAAAGGCAAGCTGAAGCCGGGAGACGTTATCGTGTCCAATCATCCAGAATTTGGTGGGACTCATTTACCAGATATCACCGTCGTCACTCCAGCTTTCAATGGCAAGGAGATAGTCTTCTACGTCGCATCCCGAGCTCACCATGCCGACATTGGCGGCATACTGCCCGGCTCAATGCCTCCGCACTCTCGAGAGCTGTTCCAAGAAGGAGCGGCCATCAAGTCAGAAAAGCTTGTATCCGAGGGCAACTTCAACGAAAAGAGGATAACCGAGTTACTCTACGACGAGCCAGCGCGATATCCAGACTGCAGCGGAACACGATGCCTAGCGGACAATCTCAACGACCTCAAAGCCCAAATCGCCGCCAACCAAAAAGGCATCAACCTGATCAGCTCACTGATAGAAGACTACGGAGAAGAAGTCGTTCAATTCTACATGCGCAGCATCCAAGACAACGCCGAGCTCAGCGTCCGCAACCTCCTCAAAGACGTCAGCCAGCGCTTCAAAGGCCAAGACCTAACCGCAACCGACCACATGGACGACGGCAGCCCCATCAAGCTCAAAATCACCATCGACCCGCGCAAAGGCGAAGCCGTCTTCGACTTCGCCGGCACCGGCCCCGAAGTCTACGCCAACACCAACGCCCCCGAAGCCGTCACCTACTCCGCCATAATCTACTGCCTCCGCAGCCTCATACCCGACGACATCCCGCTAAACCAAGGCTGCCTCGCCCCAATCCGGGTCCTCATCCCCGCCAGATCCTTCCTCTCGCCCTCCGACGGCGCCGCCGTCGTCGGCGGCAACGTCCTCACATCCCAGCGCGTCACAGACGTCATCCTCCTCGCCTTCACCGCCTGCGCCGCCTCCCAAGGCGACTGCAACAACCTCACCTTCGGCTTGGGCGGCAACCTCTCCACCTCCTCCGCCCCCACAAAAGGCTTCGGCTACTACGAAACCATAGCCGGGGGCTCCGGCGCGGGTCCCACCTGGCACGGCACCAGCGGCGTGCACACGCACATGACAAACACGCGCATCACCGACACCGAGGTCTTCGAACGCCGGTACCCGGTGTTGCTGCGGGAATTCAGCCTGCGCGACGGCAGCGGCGGGCGGGGCCAGCACCGCGGCGGCGACGGCGTGGTCCGCGACATTGAGTTTCGGATTCCGGTGCAGGTGAGCATACTGAGCGAGCGCCGCGTGTATCATCCGTATGGGCTCTGCGGCGGACAAGAGGCTGCGTGCGGGATCAATTATTGGGTAAGGCGTGTGAGGAAGGGGGGGCGGGGGGAGGATAGGGAGGAGTGGGAGGATCGGTGGATTAATCTTGGGGGGAAGAATACGGCGGCGATGGGGAAGGGGGAGAGGATTGTTGTGTGTACGCCTGGTGGTGGGGGGTGGGGGGAGGTTGGCGGGGAGAGCAAGGCTGTTAAGAAGGTGGATGAAAGGGCGACGTGGAGGAAAGGTAGTGTGGCTCAGAGGATGGAGGCGCAGGAGACGGTGTAGTGGGGTGGAGATTTGGGGTCTTCAAATTGGACAGGACGGGGCCTCTTGATGTTTGAAATTGAACGCTATTTCCCTATTTTCCCTGTCTTAAATAATGACAAACGTGTTTTCCTTGCCAAAAGTATATAAACCAAAAAAAGCGACTTCCAATGTGTAAAAGCTACGACACTCCCGACTCACCCCTCAAAAGCCCAAACCTCGCTCACTCTATTCCCCAAATCCCCAAACGAGAAACCACCAAACCACCAAGAAGCACACTCCAGACACCAGTCATGCTACGCTCTGCTGACTTCGGACATGAGCGACATGGTCGGAATGCTGTCCCTTTCTCCGTTTCTCTCTTATCTGTGATACTCAAAAGCATTTTTAAGCAATAAAGACCCGCTAGCATACCGCAAACATGAACAGAAATCTTCATTGTGGAACTAGGCTACTCCTGCATCTTCCAGATGAAATCCTCAAGACTGAACACATTACCAGAACAGGTATGAGCTGACAGAAACGCTAGACACCGAGGCTGGATGATATGTCCAATTCTTGAGTGAGACTGGGATCAAGATGTGGGTGTGGTACTCGTACGCCGATCCTTCCCTCTAGCGTAGGGGTGGATACTCGCATATTGTATCAGCTGAAATTACAAACCTATACTTCTTTCGCACGTGACCATTTATACTTGTCGCCACATCTGACGTGCTCTCTGTTGTCTGTACACAGAGAAGCGCGATGAGGCGATTTGGCTCGTAAACTGTGGATAGTTTGCTCCTACAAAAAACCCTCTAACAAGTTTGTTGGGCTCAGTCCTGCTCCTGCTTGCCGATCCTACTCAGTTTGGCCGCAATCATTGCAGCGGCTGTCGTCCCGCTGTCCAATGAGATTGGCCAGATTTGCGGTCCACAGCAAACATTGGACCAGACGCCAATAGGTTGATTCCAAGTTTCAAGAGTGCAACATCGATTCGACTGATTCTAGTACACGCCAGATAACAGTACCGAGTCCCAAGATCTCTTGGGTTCTTTTTGCTGCACGAGCAGCTCCACGAGACCAGTGTGTGGTCCATACAGCTTATGATTTCTGTTTGAGAGACGGGCGAACTGCAAAAGCTGCAGACAAGAGAAGATCTCTTGGATTCTTCGAAATAACTTCACTCAAATACATGCCGTGTAAGAACCTGAGAAGATCCAGCCGCCCGCGTCTATGCCTCGGCGTGTATATGCTTGATTGTAGTGCAAGCGCGAAAATACAAAGTGGTAAACCTGGGCGGAGAAAATGGAGCCGTCAAGGTATTTGGTCTGCATTGCCGTATCTTAGGTGATGTCTTGCTTTATGTGGCTATAGTTCTCCGCGCCCTTCTTGATCATGCTTTGAAGCAGTGAATCGAATTGAGCAATATTGGCGAGGAAACCATCTGGAGCATTTGTCAGACTCATCCAAGGGCCCGGCAAAACATTGATTTTAAGATCTCTCAATCCATTCGTTCCACATTGCAGCTCGAGAAGGCGGACGATCCATGGAGCGTTGGGTGCAGGCACCGTAAATGTATTCCCAAGGTAGACGAAAGCCTCAATTTTCCGTAACCCTGTCAAAGTCTGCTTGATCAAATTTGACCAAGTAAGCAGATTGCAAGCGGCACATTTCTGCATACGGTGTGCATGTAGAGCAGCGCGTCGATCATTCCCGCCATTTGAACACAAAGCGGCTATTGTGATATGGTTGTAGCAGAGCTGTATACTTCTGATCTGTGCAAGGCGATGGGGAAGTACGCTCTGCAAGAAGAATGGTGGCGGTGTTAGAGATGCAAATGAAAACGTTTGCATACCTAGACATATTAGCTTCTCGCATGCGAGATCACATACAGGAAGCTACAACACTTACTATATAGCAGATCGATAGCTTCTAAGTAGATCTGCTTACAGCATTTAACGAGAGTCACTGGGCCCCAACCACGGTTCTTTGGGAAGTTAATCGAGAAATGTGTTCCCGCAATCACGTTGTAACCCGCGTAGACAACTTCTGCTTCGGCAGGATCAAGGTGGTGCCAGCCAGGCGCAGTGGAGACGAATTTGTCAACTGCATGGTTACAGTGGTAGCCGCGGATCTTACCAGCTCTCATGGCGTTTGCAGCCGCGTGTGGGTCGAATCCACGATTCGGATTCCTAATTGGGCTGTGCACCACCACATGGACGTGTTCGCCATTGCCAACAATGACTTCTTTGTAGATCTGGAGTCGTATCTCGAACGGAAGCTTAGTGAAAAATGGAGCTTTCACTTGACTTTCCGCACAATACGGCGCCTGGCTGAGTCGACGTCTAAGCTGTAGAGGTAGAGGACGGGGCTTTTCTCTCTCAAAGGCTATTTCTTGGGCCTGCCGTTTGCAGTGTAAATGATAGATCCAGAGTATCTTGAACGGCAGTACTGCGGCATCCTTGTAAATCGATTTAAATCTTTGTCGTCCTGCTGAGGAGCAAAGCAGTGGGCACAGAAATATTGGAAGGAGATTGTAGATGATGGGACTGCAGACAAGAATGACGAGTACAATTAAAACATAACCCAGCCCACAGCAGACCTGCCCGATCCATGGCAACTCTTTGTGGCAAGCTTTAGCCACGAGCTTTTGGACGATCCTGCACAGAACGATGGGGATTGCGCAGATTCCCATAGAGGCGTTTGGGTCCGTGAGTGTCTCAGACTTTGTCTGCTTCCGACTGCTACCAAATCCGGCTGCCCTGCAGTACTACATGAACGACCTCCCTGGTAGTGCGGGGGGAACCTTAGACTTCAGGTTGAAGGATTAAAGATCCACAGCCTCGCCGGCATCCACCAGGCGCCAGCGGCATACCAAAGATGCATAGAACCTGACAAACTAAAGGTAATGGCAGTCTAGTAAATCTATTTGAAAGCTCCCTGTATCATGTCAATGAATAAATGACAAATAGTTGAGATGAGTGGTACAAACGCAAAAGGGCTTTTGTAAGGTAGTGGGACGATTGAGCGAGGATTTAAGCCTACGAGACTCGGATATAAAAGTCTCGCGCTTAGCTGGTTTAGGCTTAGTCTTGATTGGATCAGGGTCGGTTGTGCGGCGAAGTTTATGCCAGATGGCCCTTCCCATACCCTTACAAATCCATAGGGACACATTATCAACAACATATATCTTCTCTCTCTCCAACTCTCACTTCTCTTCCTTCAAGCCTACAACCTAAGGCATCACTTTCATTTCAAAACTATACCAAAGTCATGAGGAACTTTAGGAGCGTAGCCCTCGGGCTGGTGGGAGCTGCTGCTGTAGCTTCAGCTTCCGACGTCCACGACCTCAAGAAAGACACATTTACAGACTTTGTCAAAAGCCATGACCTTGTCTTAGCAGAGTTCTTTGCGCCATGGTGTGGCCACTGCAAGGCATTGGCGCCAGAATATGAGGAAGCCGCAACAACGCTGAAAGAGAAGGACATTCCCTTGGTCAAGGTTGACTGCACGGAAGAAGCCGACTTATGTAAGGAATATGGCGTTGAGGGATATCCAACCGTCAAGGTCTTCCGAGGCCCGGACAATGTGAGCCCCTACTCAGGGCAAAGAAAGGCGCCTGCGTGAGTAGTATGCCACCACTTTCGAAGGCTTCCTCGCTAACCGTTGTATCTAGCATCATCTCCTACATGACCAAGCAAGCCCTACCCGCGGTATCAGTTCTCACATCTGAAACATTTGAGGAATTCAAAACAGCAGACCAAGTCGTGGTGATTGCTTTCTTTGAAGCTGGCGACAAGACGTCCAACACCACTTTCAGCGAGGTCGCCGAGACCATGAGAGATGACTACCTGTTTGGCGCCTGTAATGACGCCAAGCTGGCTGAGGCCGAAGGTGGCAAGTTTCCAGCCGTTGTCCTCTACAAATCATTTGACGAGGGTAAGGACATCTTTGGGGAGAATTTCGATAAGGAAGCCATTACGAAATTCACAAAGACCTCCGCCATGCCATTGGTAGGCGAAGTCGGCCCTGAGACGTATGCTGGCTACATGGCGGTATGTTCACCCTGTTAAGCCCAAGATTGAGCCATGCTAATTTGGTTCTAGGCTGGCATCCCATTGGCCTACATATTCGCGGAGACCCCAGAGGAGCGCGCTGAGTTAGCCGCTGAACTCAAGCCTCTCGCACAAAAGCACAAGGGTGTCATCAGCTTCGCCACGATTGACGCCAAGGCTTTCGGCGCGCACGCTGGTAACCTGAACCTGGAAGATGGCAAATGGCCAGCTTTCGCCATCCAGGAGACGGTCAAGAACCAGAAATATCCCTTTAGCCAGGACAAGAAGCTCACACACGATGATATTGGCGCATTTGTCCAGGACTTCGTAGACGGCAAGGTCGACCCCAGCGTCAAGTCAGAGCCTGTTCCGGAGAAGCACGAGGGCCCTGTCCAGGTCGTTGTGGCCAATAACTACAAAGAGATTGTTTTGGACAATGAGAACGATGTTCTTCTCGAATTTTACGCTCCCTGGTGCGGTCACTGCAAAGCGTAAGAGCCCCTTCAATCGCATGTTTAAGATTGTCGGAGTCTGACCCTTCCTCCACAGCCTAGCCCCCAAGTACGAAGAACTCGCTGCCATGTATCCCGCCAGCGCCAAAGTCACCATCGCCAAAGTTGACGCCACGGCCAACGATGTGCCCGACGAGATCCAAGGCTTCCCAACCATCAAACTCTTTCCCGCCGGTGGCAAGCAGGAACCAATCACCTACTCCGGCTCCCGTACAATCGAAGATCTAGCTGAGTTCATCAAGGAGAATGGCAAGTACAAGGTGGACGCATTTGAGGGCAAGAAGGAGACGGGTGATGATACTGAAGCACCTTTGGCCGAGGGCATGGGCGAGGCAGCAAGGGCAGCAACCGAGACGGCAAAGAGCGCTGCGAAGAGCGCGGCAGGTGAGGCTGCCGAGGCCGTGAAGACGGCTGTTGCCGATTCAGATGCGGCGGATGACGGCAGTGAGCATGATGAGTTGTAGGTGCGTTTTCATGTGGTGTGGGCAGGGATGATCAGAAAAAGGTGGCGGTCAGTAAGATATCTGCTGTTATATGTGGGGTGTGTCGATGTTATGAAATACACATTGGCCTCGGTCTTTGTTCTTGCAATCAATGTATATCTCCTGGCGTCTAGTTTGTTGTTGTAGGTCGAAAAGTCATGTCATACATCCACCAATGCCTCTATGCTCTACCGCCGTCTCTCTGCTACCCTACCATGCCCTAAGTACCAAGCACGCAGCTTGTCGCCCACCACTTTTGTCTTCCTAAGCACTAAGCAGGCACTGTCCCGGAGCATGCATACGCAGGTCATACTTATACTGGACAGCACCACAGCACATCATCCCATCACATCAACCTCACCCTTCATTCCCTCCCATTCCCATTCCTATTCCTATTCCCCTTCCCATTCTCATTCCCATTCCATCCCCGATTGTCAAGCCAAGACTCAAATCTATCATATCGCTCGTTTACACACTTACACATTACCTCCCTCCCTTCCTTCCGTACCTTGACGAACGACGACTGATATATGTGCCCCTATTCTATTCTATTCTATCCCTTCCCATGCCATCACATACCATCCCATCCCATGCCCATTCCCTGCCATACCATCTCATCCTATCCTATCCCATTCCATCCAGTCCCTATCCTATCCTATCCCATTCCATCCAGTCCCTATCCCTTCCCGTTCCCTGCCATGCCGTTCCCATGCCCATCCCTATCCTATCTTATCCTATTCCATCTCATCCAATCCCATACCATTCCCTACCATGCCATGCCATCCCATCCAACCCCATCATCCCATCCTATCCCATCTTATCCTATCCCATCTCATCCCATCCCATTCCATTCCGTCCCATTCTCTCCGCTCCACTCCCTACCATTCATTCCCTCCGTTCCGTTCCGCTCCGTTCCACTCCGCTCTACAAGTTTCACATTCACAGGGCCTTTTCACTCTCCATCCCCCCTTTTACTCCAATACTCGCCCCCTTTCCTCCCATTCCCCAACACCAAAATAGAGATATCCAAAGCAGAGATCCCGGCCCAACCGCACAACATATCCCAAAACAGAGATCCCATCGCAATCGCTGTAAAATGCCTGCTAGGCCCGGTTGTTTATGTTTTACTGTAGGTGGGTGGGTATGTATGTACGTACGGACTCCGAGTGATGATGAAGGTCGTCGATAAAGGGCTGGAAGGGAAGGGGCGAAACAGACAGAGTATGCCACTTTGACACTGGCACAGGCGCTGAAAGTCTCGGTTGCACGTCGGAGGACAAGCAAGATTCTTTACTTTACGATCATGATGAATATACTTCAGCCGGACTGGAGTAAACCTCCGGCAAGTGGGTCCGATGGCGCACGCCAAAATTTCAGGGAGAATATACTCAATCGATAATGCAAGTCTGACAGCTTTTATGGAGAAATGACGTCAAGTTATGCAGGTTTGACAGCTCGATCCTGCACGATTGTCCAAGCCTCAGATTGCCTTTTCGTTGGTGTGAGGGGGGGGGGAGGGGGGGGGGGCAAACCTTGAAAACTTTCCGCGTCGAGATGGAGTACAGTCGCTACAGTGAGCCGGCGTCCATTAAGTAGAGTATGTAGCACTCTAGGCCCCACGCCAGGTACCTATTCCTAACAAGGTCCGAGAATACACTATATCATCTCGATCCTGCGTGTTCAATGCGAGATCCTGCGCTTTGGACATGTTTCAGATCATGCAAATTTGACAGCTTTACGATTCACCCCATGTTATCGTGTGGGGGGTGCAACGAGCACGCAGCTTTTACATCAGCATGGCAAGACGCCCTTGGGGATCAAGTCGAGCATGTCGCCGCCCATGGAGATGAGGCAATTGTCCAGTCGGGAGTTGTTCAAGCGCTGTCAATCCATGGACAGTGGTAACGAGACAAAGGATCTTGTCAAAAGGAAGGCTGCGGGCGAGTCGTGCGAAGTCGGCTCGAGAAAGGTTAAAGGATTGGAATAGAAGCAACCCGAGCTAAAAGCAACGGATGTTGATATTTCTCCAGCCAAGCCATCTCCCCTAGTCTGTCAGCAGCGTGCAAAAGCAGAAAAGGCCGTCCCTTGTGCTATCAATTTCGTATTGCGCCAACAGCGGCGACTGTGGGTACTGGCGTGACGAAAATCCTAGAACATCATGTCGAAGATTTCGTATACACAATATCAACCCAAAGCTTGACAGAATAAGCCGTCCAAGACGGATGAAGATGCATATAAGCCCAACAACGATCTGTTTCCTAGTCTTCCGGCTGGCAAGAAGTTGACGGAACATGTATACGTAGGCGTCCGGCTTTATGATGAACCCGTGGTACTTGTAAACGGACAAATCGATCACGACAAATGCCAACTTGACCATGAAAGACCTGAAGATGGCTGGTCCGCCTCATGGGTACGTGCAACGCTTTTGTCCCCTATCAAACGCCTTACATGGACAAAAGTCCTCGAGACTTCATCCCACCGCCCAGAACCCCACCCACCACTTTAGCGGGGCCTTCGAAACCAAGAAGCGGAGTTGAGGAATCCTTACCCATGACAGTATCACCCAGCTAGCTAACGGAGCAATGGGCTATAGTGCAGAACAGACGCGCGAAGAGCAAGGTGGGGATGATGGGAATCGTTCGCAGAGCACATCGAGGAGCGTGGGGATCCTTTATCGCGTTGATGCAATTTTTGTTTGGGTTGAGTTATGAAGATTCGTCGGTTTGTGAGATGCTGAGTTGTACTGGTGCCGCTATGAATGTGGTTGTATGCAACAAGCGCAGTATGTGAGTTGGAACAAATGCAACAGACATTGTTATGCTATATCGGGCCCTACCTACCCTGATTTCTAGTATTTACGTGATACCGCTAGAGTTCCTCAGATGCGCACTCGAGCCTCGGAATAAACTTTGCCATATAAACGCCTCGCTGAGCAGCAGTTCAATGTCTTTCTCCGTCCAGTCTCGCGTCGGTAAAGCTTGCAAGAACATCATGGTCTCCTGTTTGCCTGTCAGCTTCGACTTTGCAAAAAGAAGCGCCGAGGAGAGGTTCGACGAACCTGAAAATCCATCTTCACGAGCTGTTCAGACCACTTCACCAGAAAAGCCGCACATACGTACAAGTGGAACTCGGAAAATCCTTGCTCTTCAGCCATATAGGTGTCCCACATTCGGATAGTATTCTTCACAGACACCTCTCGCATTAGCAGACAGTTCATCCACCGAAAGCTAAACTGCATGAATTCCACGCCCTCATTCTCCAGGTGCTTCGCTAGGCCAGCATCAATGCGTGTGGTCAAGTCACGAAGTGCATTCACCTGCCGCACGATCCCCGGCTGAGCATATATGTAGTTGTCCTGTATACCATCTAGCAGTTTCGTGAGGCACCAGAAAGAATCCGCCTCTACGGCGTCCAAGACCGGTTTCGGAAGCTGCCCGGGGTCCATCCCACTTTCAACGTTGTTGTCCGTAATGTAGCTGCCTAGGAAGACCTGCCAGAAGGGTGTAACGAGGTCGTTGATCCCTTGCACGTATCCGCTGGCTGGATGGCGGATTGCCCAGACGTAGAGTATTCGTTCGAGAGAGCGCTGGGTTGCTTCATAGCTGTAGAGTTGTAGATGAGGGCTTGTCCGGGGTACGTCTATTGAGATTTGATGCCACAACGCTTCGTCGAGACCGCGGATTCGCGCTTGACTAGTCGTCGAAGTCCGGCCATTGGATGCATGGGAGGTGCTACCACTTCGTTCGAATGCCTGACGCACGCCATCCAAGTAGGCCTTTCGCTTGCGCTCGAGGGTTGCAACACGTCGTTCGCTGCTTGTTGGAAGGTAACCAAGGAGGAGCTGCCATGACATGGCGCGCATCTCTTCAGGAATGCCCGACCAAGACGAGTCCCGAAGATCGGATAGTGGAATGGAGCTTGCCTGAAGGATTCGCTTAAACTTATTGATTCGAGATATCCGGGTGGAATGGGCTTCTACTTCTTTGGGATTTGCATTCTGGGGGAGTGGAGGCTGATTTATCAGGTGGAGAGAGTTTGCAGGATCTGCAGACACGGATTCAGTACACCCTAAGACTGAGTATTAAGGAAGACGTACCGCGTAGGATTTCTTTGTATTGGGGCCTCAATATCTTCCCTTCGCTCTGGTTGGCTGTGGGATAGGTCGGAGCTCCTCGTTCTTCTGCAATGTCTGAGCTGTTTGCTCTTGCTCGTCCAAGTAGTCGCTCTGGTATAAGCATTGAGTCCCTGCCGTTGCTAACCTTTCCAGCCCCCCCACCAGGGTCATTGGTCTTCCTGTTAGGTATCCTCTTCTTTGCCTCTCTCCGCATACTCGATATACTTGGCAATCCAAACTCATCCTCGTCTATGTTATCACTGTAGAAATAGCGTTCAGCGTCGTCTTCGTCTTCATCAAAGTCGTCATGGCCGACATTCCAATCACTGTTGGTGTGTGACACGAATTGAGGATACGTGGGTCGTTTGGGGGGCGAAGAAAGAGCGGAGTTGGAGCTTGGAGGTGGAGTTGACGTATTGCGAGTGTTACCCTTGGAAGTAGATGGAGGTGTGTGAGGCCTTGAGTTCGAAGGCGTCAGCGACCTCCAAGGCTGTCAGTTGAAGCCCGGAACATGTACAGATTGCGTCTCACAAAGAATCAAATTTCAGAATATCTGTATGCGAGTATGATGCACCAACAACCATACTGGAATCCGCAGCCTTGGACGAGACATTTCTGGAATTGCTTGGTCTGTTACGCCAGAAGGGAGAGGTGCTTTTGCTGAAGATGATTAGCTGGGCCTGCGCTGATTTTGGAAATTCCAAGGAGTACACACTCGCTAGAATCTGTTGGTCGGTATGTAATTTAGCAAATACTGCCATCATACATACGAGAAGATGCAACTTCTCCGGGGTTAAAATAGACTACGAACCGACCTGAACCATTTCCTGCGTCACTTCATCAGACAATGTCTCATAGATGAGCGCTCGTGGTGTTGATACATACCTGGTTAGGAGGCTTTCTGAAAGCCATGCTAAGTCGTATAGAGTCCAGCTGCTCAGGAATAGAACAAGTACAACCCGGCACGCATAACTATCCTACAAAAAGCAGTCTGAAAGCGGCTAGCGGTTGTAGAATTAGCCGCCGGTCAAAGTCTGAGCAACTTGAATCTTTCAGCTCCGACCTCACTTCGTTCTTTGATCGATCCTCAATACTTCATACGTGTCATATTCTTCTCCTTCTCCCAAGTCATTACACTCTCAATACTTGATCCGTTTCATCTTCACCTTGGGGTCTAAGTAACTTTTGGTCCTTGATTTCCATCACTGCGTGTCCCTGCGGAACCACATAACTGCTGGGGGCTGTATCTTAGCTGCAAGCTCTGAATGTGAGACAGCTCACCTCGGGAGCTTCCATATATCCCATAAAAGAACTCCATCCTTCCACTAACATCCAACATGACTGAGCCTGAGGAGCTCGAAGAGGATCTCTTCGCAGACCTGTGAGTCCACCGATCGCAGAATTGCACTAACACTTTACCCTACTCCATACCGTATCCACTATCATATTCCTGACATCTTCTCTATCAGCTACGATGCAGACGATACAGCAGCGAAACCCGATCCCTCCGTTCCAGATTTCCAGCCTGAGGCCACACAACTTCCAGCTCCAAATGACAATAGTACGCTCACGAGCAATACGAATCAAGAGCCGAAAGAAGAAGAGTCAGGAAGCGTACCTGTAGCAAATGAGCCAATTTATGAGAACGGTGACAATGGTGATACCGGGCCATCATGGAACGCTGGGCAGGCAAACGGAGGAAACGCACATCAGTACAATGATGCGGCAATGGAACAGGAGCCAGCACCGATTGGAATCAAAGAGGACGGGTAAGTTAAGGATCATTGTTCCATTTTCAGCGACTTTTAGTGCTTTCAAACTTGCTTTGGGCAGTATGTCGTTGCCTTTGACTTTGTGCCTGTGCTCCCACAGTCGCACATGTTGGGAACCTTGGATACGAACTATTGTCAGAATGCCAGCCATGAAATCCAGTATTCCCGTGGACAAACTCAATTGCAAATGAACTTGAGCTAGGAGGATGAAGCGAGGAAGATATCATTGGTCACGTTTAAGTCGGAACCTCGAAATCAACTCCTACATGATGAAAGAAGGATCTCGCCTCCACGGTCTTTGAGTCTGTGTGGATGGTTGGAAAACTTTGGGATTCTAGGGGTCGGGGCAGTATCTAAAGCTTTGCTTGAACAGTCTGCAGCATGAGTAGTATGGCTCAGAAGCTGGTGGCCTGCGTCTTGGAAAAACATGTGGCTCCCCCAAACCAGAAGCGGAATTCTTGATGAAATGGGCGATAGAGTGGGAATAAGTGGATCAGTATGCCCACTGCACGACAACCGGACTACCTCGTTACCTCATAATAGAACCACTACTGCTGCTACATAGCTTATTGTCGATACTATCTTCATAGAGCAGGTTAGGATGCAGACGCCCATGTCATGCCATGCTTGGCTTCAGCGAAGTATAGTGGCCGCGTACCGGTACCTAGCATACGACTCTATAGCAAAAGACGAATCATCCACGTGTACATTGATCCGTCCGTGTACTCTGTGGTATGTGGTGTGCTGCCTGTCATCATCCCCACCTCCATGTCAGAAGCCGAAAGTGTGCTCGATGACAAAGGGTTCACCATCTCCTGGCGTGCATACGCATGCGCATACCAAATCAAATGCCACACTCCAAGTCTGAAGTCTTCCTAGAACGTTTCAACGCCCTTCCGAGGGCTACTACGATAAGCAATCATCGACTGCAGCTGGACCACCTTCTGGAACCTGGATACTTCCGTGGGCTCACTTGACTTTCATGTCTACTATGCTAACCCTGCCTTGCATGTTCTCATGTCTCCTGCTTGCTTGATTGCTTTTTCTAAAATGTTCATTGCTAACTATTCCCTCCGGCATATAGAAAAATGTTCATTGGCGGATTGAACTGGGAGACTACCGACCGTGCGTACATTCAGCCCTAACAAGCCTGTGTCTTTTAGAACTCCTTCTGATTGATCACTACCGCCTTAGAATCTTTGAAGGAATACTTCTCAACCTTCGGCGAAGTGCAAGAATGTACCGTTATGCGCGATGGCGCCAGTGGCCGATCACGTGGATTTGGCTTCCTCACCTTCAAGGATCCCAAGACTGTCAACGTAGTAATGGTAAAGGAACACTATTTGGATGGCAAGATTGTAAGACCCGATATATCTACTTCCACCAAAACACCCACTAGGCTCCTTTCCCCCAATTCCAGAACCAAAAGCTCACTATCTTCCAAGATCGACCCCAAGCGGGCTATTCCTCGTGATGAACAAGAACGCACAAGCAAGATCTTTGTTGGAGGCGTCAGCCAAGACGCCAACGAACATGTCTTTAAAGAGTATTTCGCCCAGTTCGGACGGGTTGTCGATGCCACTCTCATGATGGACAAGGACACTGGCCGTCCTCGAGGTTTCGGCTTCGTCACTTTCGATAGCGAAGCAGCCGTCGACGCCACTCTAGCAGGTGATCTCCAAATCCTCGGCAAGCCCATCGAAGTTAAAAAAGCCCAACCTCGAGGTAACATGCGCGAAGAAGAAGAGTCCCAAGGCCGACGGGGTGGACGCGGTGGTGGCCGTGGAGGCAAAGACTTCCGCGACAACGACCGCGGCTATGATAACAACTCTAACCAAAACCAAGGCAACCAGAACCAGCAAGGTGGCCAGAACATGATGGGCGGCATGACGCCACAAATGATGGCGCAGTACTGGCAAAAGATGCAGCAGTACTTCACCACCATGCAGCAACAAATGGCCGCAGCCGCAATGCAAAACGGAGGCATGGGAGCTATGGGCGCTATGAATCCAGCCATGATGCAGCAAATGCAACAAATGCAGCAAATGAAAGCCTTGCAACAAATGCAACAAGCCCAAATGGGCCGCCAACAAGGCTCCCAGTCCCCACTCCCGCAGAGTCCAGGCGGCCAAGGCGGCATGGCCGGCATGAATCCAGCCATGTTGCAACAAATGCAGCAGATGCAGCAGATGCAAATGCAGCAAGTCCAAGCGCAGCAAGGCGGCGGAGGAGGCAACTTCAACGCCGGCGGCGGTCCGATGGGCGCCAGCCCCGGCCCCGGCTTTGGCCCCGGCGGCGCAGCGGGAGGCAGGCGCGGCACCCCAGGCTACAACGCGCAAGACCAACTCGCCTTTGAGCAGCAAAAGTACGAACAGCAGCAGGCGCGCCGCGCCGCGCAGGAAGCGCAGCAGATGCAATCGTACCAGCAGGGCGGCCCTACATCGTGGGAAGGCATGTACGACGACGTGCCGCAGCCTGGTGGTGGTGGAAGGGGTGCTGGGGCCGGGGGTAGGGGTGGAAATAGGGGTAGTGCGGGACCGCCGGCTGGAGCTCCCAGCGCGCCTGCGAACGCGCCGACGGGACCGAAGAATGCGGGGAAGCCGGGGGCGAATTATCGGGGCGGGCATGGAGGGAGGGGGGCCCATAGGGGGTTTCATCCTTACAGCAGGAACGGGTGAGTGGGTGGGTGGGCGGAAAGGCTTCCGTTCGAGAGACAAACACAGATTTTTACGCTCTACGGTTTGGTAAGCACAGAGGCGTTGGAGGAAGGAAAAGATGGAATTATCGGAGAGTAATGCGCGCAGCACCCATTCCATTAAAAAAGTGCATCATGTACGATACATTTAGTTATCCTAGCCGCAAGCATCAAATGTCAATTCCAGATCCTTGATGTAGGAAAACTCGCCTATATGTAGTTCACAGTGTTTTCTGGAATCTAGTTCTAGGCATCTTTTAAAAGCTGTTAGAGGAACAGCGAGAGGCTTTTTCGTTGCTCTCTATAATGTATATGCAGTCATGAAGGGCAGGTCATTTCACTTTCTGACCCAAAACCCACTATGAAAGTAAGTGAGCTCCGATGATATCAAACGTTTATTTCTGCTAGCCTGCCTGTGATACATTTACATACTCCTCCCCTTCTCCTCCTCATCCAACAACTTCACAACCCTCTTCAACACCTCCTCAACCCCCAAATCCTTATTCGCCGGATCCTTCCTCACCGCCTGCCACACCTCCCCATGCCTCGGCTCATTAGCCACACACTTCTCCACCACCTCCCTCCTCTTCTCCTCCGTCCCATGCTGCATCAAAAACTTGAAATACCAAGCCCACGTATCCCCCAAATCCGCATCCAGCAAAATGGCCTTCTCGAACCAATTCGCCGCTTTATCCAACTTGCGTTCGGTCCAAAAGACGCGGGCGACGGTCACGAAGAGCGTGGAGTCGTTGTCGCACTTCTTGATGGCTTCGAGGCTGCGGGGTTTACGTTGCGTGCGCGGTTCGAGGTGCCAGATGGATTCGGACCAGAGGAGGCCGCTGGTTGGGAGGGCTTGGAGCGCTTTGGCCATGAGGACTTTGGCTTGGGGGATGTTGCCGGCTCGGCGTTCGACGCGGATGGCTTCGAGGCGGAGCTCGGCGCTTTTGGGCGAGGACATGAGACCCCGTTCGAGTACGCTTCGGGCTTTGACGACTACGCCACTTGCTTCTTCGAGGCGGCTGAGGAGGAGGAAGAGTGGTACGGCTGTGGGACATGCGCGTGTTCCGACATTGTACGCTTCTCGTGCTTGCGGTATCTGACCTTTCGATGCGTATATCTGTCCTTTCAAGGCGTGTAATTTCCAGCAGCTTGGGAAAGTATTCAACGCTTGCTGGCATAGATCAAGCGCTGCTTCGTTATCGCCCTGTTGACGCTCGAAAGCAACACTCTTGTACCACACTCTGTCCGTACTTGCTTCTTGGCGAGCGGTGCGGAGTAGTTCTCGCGCCGCCGATATTTGATGGTTGTCCGCTTCCAGTTGGAAGGCGGAAAGATATATGGATTCGGACTCTGGGTTCTGGTTGAACGCTCGGCCAAGAATCTTACGTGCTTCATCAAGCTCATTAGTTCGCCATTTTTCTCGAGCGTACATCATCCAGAGCCCTTCGTCGTTTGGCACCGCTTCGACTGACTTTTCCATGAGCTGGAAGAGAGCTTCTGGTGTGCCGTGGGCTTTCTCAAGATCGACAGCGGCTCGCCAAAGTTTCCTGGAGGTGAAGTAAATTCGTAACGCGTAGGCATATATGGCTCTTGCGGTCTGGTATCTGCCTCGACTGATGGACGCTTGTGCGTCTTCCATCCAGATATTCTTGCGGTCATCGTCATCATCGTCTAGGCCATAGCCTAGCGTTTCCCTGATGAGGCACGCTGCCGTCTTGATCGCCCCTTCAGTCTCGCATTTTTCCGCCTCCTGTACCCATTCCTCGCGCTTCAGCATCGCATTCTCTCGGGCCAAGGATTGAATGGCTCTACGGATGATCTGTTCGGGATTCCCTTTCCCGGTCTCTTCTGCTAAACGCGAAGCAGCTATCCAGACTAAGTGCGAGGACGGATTGGCCAATCGAGCCTTGTTCAGGACCTTTTGGGCATTCTCAGGCGTCTCGGTCTGCGCAACAAGCCGAGCGTACGCCAGCCAGAGTTCCACTGAAAGTGGTATCTCCTCCGTAGCCTTAGCTAATAGCAGTTTCGCATCCTGTTCGTTCTCTTCGAGCTTGATCATCTCCTTCCAAATGACCACACTCTTCGAGAGAAAATCCGCAGCTTTGCGCATCACGCGCTTCTTCCCTGGGATTGTATTCTCCAATTCCATTGCCTGGATCCAGAGCCTTGTAGATTGCGGTTGTACTTTCAACGCGTTGGCGGCGATGATCTTACTATTATGGTTGTCTCCTCCGCTCGAAAGGCGAATGGCTTCGAGCCAGACATCCTCACTCTGTGAGCCACAAACCTCGCAACCCCTGGCTATGACGTTCCTTGCTGCCACTATTTTCCCAGCGAGTTCCTCCAGCCGACTCAGCGCCAGATAGCCTGGGGCGTGCCGTGAGTTGGTCTTAATAACAGACTCTAGCAAGGCTCGCACACGATTTATGTCTCCAACCTCGACCTCACCAGCTTTGAGCTCGGATTTTGAAAGGCTCGTCAGGTAGCCCTTAGGATCGATGTTCGTAGCCGTGCCTGAGGTGGAGTCCGCACCTCCTGATTGGGCTGCTTGGTCCAGCCGAACTTGCAACACCTTGTCTCTTGCAGCTCCGATGTCGGCGAAATTGGTCATAGTCCCGTCCATAGTATCTCCCCCAGCCCCATTAGTGGTAGAGCCGTCATCTACTACGCTGGTGTCCATTTGAGTCGAGTCCCTCGCTCCAGCAATGACACTGTCCGGTACTGCGTAGAATCTATTCCTGGCCTCGGTCTTGGTTCTCTTATTTTTTCTGGTCAGGTCTCCAGCCTCCGGTAGGTTTGCCCAGTCTTCTTCCGTCACACTGGCAAGGCTCCGCTTGAGGTCTGCGAACTGCTGTTGGATCTTTGGATTATTGGCTTCGTACTCTGCTCGTTCCTGAGCTTCGCGCGCTTCCCTAGATGTGGCGGACGGGTTCAAGTCGGTAATCTGTTCAAACAAAGGGGGGTACGATAAACCATATGTACAACATGTGGGGAAGGGTCCTACTTAGGGGTAAGACAAGGGGAGGACTGACCTTCTTGACTTTCTCCTCTTCTCCATACGTTCATCAATGTCTTGATATATGCGGTCTGCCTCATCATCATCACGATCGAACTGGCCATTTGCGAACAATCCAGTCTCATTCTCTGGATCCTGAAAGCGGTCATCGTCGTCGTCTTCTTCCTTCTTTTCTGTAGCTCCGTATGCGGTAGGCGGGGCGGCTCCAAGCTGTGCGGCACGTTTGGCTAGAGCTTCTTTGATCTGGTCCTCACTTGGGCCCTCCCTTGCTGGGCCCAAGTCGGATCGTGTTGTAAATCCGGTAGCGCCACGTCCCAAGCCAGCAACATAATTCTCCGGCGCTGGCTGGCTCAGAAAGTCTTTACGTCCAGACATGATTTGGGCAAGTTCAAGCCGTTATCGATTATTTCATTTACATCTGCAGCTGTCAACGGCGCAAAATTACCGTCCCCAATGGGAAGCGTAAGGTACCTTAGGCACGCAGTCTCGGCAGGCAAAATCAAGCACACCAAGCATGAGGCTCAAATAAGGTTGGTCGGTTGATAGCGCTAAAACCAGGCTAATGCATGAATCCTGCCTTATCGATAAGGCCAAAAATCTCATCAGATATCCAAAAATCTACACTGTCGGTTTTGATCATACTGTGTACTCATAAGCTGTTTGCTCGATGGACAATTCATTCCTAGCGCTGTGATTTGAATACTATTCCTCAGTTTCAAAAGAATCTTCCTTAAAGGTCTTTTACTTTCATGAATTCTACACACGCTTGATTGCAATTTCGTGCCTTGATCTTCGACTCCTTCAGTTTCAAAAAAAGTAGAGATGCCTAAAGCTGCTGGCAAGAAGCGCAATGGTGCAAACCATGGCAATAGCCCATACAGCCATGGAGGTAAAAGCTCTGCGGCGAACCATATCTTCAAGATGAAAACAGTATGTCGAAACCTTGAGTCGTGAGACATCTCTTCTGCCCTCGAAGCAGGTAGCTAGGCTTGATAATACTTCTCGGAATAGAAAATACTGACTGCGGAATCTTAATCCAGGATATCGGGCAACACGTGCTCAAGGTATGCCTTCGTTCAATTGTTGAGGATTAAGGGTCAGCTTTTCTGACATGTTCTTTCAAGAACCCTGGTGTGGCACAAGCAATTGGTACGGATCTTCCGAGCGTAACTTCTCTGTCTCAAAAGTTTGCCTGGAGAGGGATATTGACTCCTTAATCATCAATTAGTCGACAAAGCAGACCTCAAACAGAGCGATGTCAGTCGCTATATTTTCCCAGGTTGGGCAGTCAGATAAATGCTAACTGCTAGTAGATCGTCCTTGAGGTAGGCCCTGGGACGGGTAACTTGACGGTCAAGATACTTGAGAAAGCCAAAAAAGTCATTGCCGTCGAATTGGATCCTAGGATGGCGGCCGAAGTCACAAAACGGGTGCAAGGTAGGTTATGTCTGAAAATTTTCAAGTGTTCAGGCTTTGGTTTAATCAAAGATAAGGCAAACCCGAGCAGAAGCGATTAGAAGTCTTACTCGGTGACGTTGTAAAGACAGATTTACCTGTGAGGGCCCTCTCTCCGGCTTGATAGACTTATATTTCGCAAAGCTTTGTGAGAGTAGTCATCAGGCTCATGCCGCAGAGAGATAACGCTGACCATGGAGCGTTTCCAGTACTTCGATGTCTGCATAAGTAATACACCATATCAAGTACGCCAGCTTTGCATGCCTCGCTATCCTCATAGCCAGCCATCTTAACCACCCCCCAGATCTCCTCACCCTTAACTTTCAAACTCCTTGCGCTCTCTCCCGCCCCTCGGACCTGCATCCTGACCTTCCAACTCGAATTCGCACAACGACTCTTCGCCCGGCCTGGATCCGCTCTTTATTCGCGCCTCTCAGTTAACACGCAAATGTGGGCCACAGTAACACACATCATGAAAATAGTATGTACCGCTCTTACGAACCATTCAGCTCGGAATTGGCTACGCTGACATTGCTAGGGCCGCAACAATTTCCGTCCTCCACCAGCTGTGGAAAGCAGCGTGGTGAGACTGGTACCGAAGAGACCGAGACCGGATATCAGCTGGGACGAATGGGATGGGCTCTTGAGAGTGTGTTTCGTGAGGAAGAACCGTACCCTGAGGGCTGGATTTCTGGGGACGACGACGGTCATGGAGATGCTCGAAGTCAACTATCGAACATGGTGTGCGCAAAACGACATTGCTGTCGAGGATGGGCCTTCTGAGCTCAGTGGCAATGGTAGTATGGGCATGGAAGTAGACACCGAGCCGCCAACCGTCGAAGATGAGAACCCAGGATCGGAGGATGAAGAAGAAGAAGGAGAGTGGGAAGGTATCATGGACGTAGATGACATGGACACACCCTCTTTCTTCCAAGACGAGCTAGACGAGAAGGCCAAGATGTTGAATGCCAAGTCCGGGGGAACGAGGAAGAAGAAGGGCAAAGTCGCCGAACTAGTCCGAGAAAAAGTGAGGAAGATTTTGGAGGATGAGACGGAGCTTGCGGATAAGAGAGCGAGGATGTGCGATGAGAGTGACTTTCTCAAGTTGCTGTGGGCGTTTAATAAGGAAGGGGTTCATTTTAGCTGATGTCGAGGGCTTGAAACGCAATGATGCAGCTTATCTACGACTGGCAAGGCGCTATGGAGAACGGGAGGGGAATGATATTACGCACAGTGAACATTGTATGGTGGTCCAAAGTCATGTACGAAAATCAGCACATCATCCCATCAGCCGTTAATTCCACGAGGGGCTCGAGCGAGTGATCCACACCTCCCAAACCCGAACCCCGAGTTGTTCTGGCGATGTCAGTCCAAGAATGTTACAAAGAATGACGCCGGAAAGGAGCTGGCTGATAGGGTTGTGCGGCCTTTGATGCTCCAACTGCAAAAAGTGACAGTCTGAGGCACCAAACTTCGCGATCTTTGGATCGATTCGGTACCTCAACGCAGCAAGAACCCGTGTCATAGGTGCAACGCTTCTTATTCATATGAATATCAGGCCGCCAAGTGAGAATCTAGCGATATGATACATGCGTAGAACAAAGTACGTAACCTAGCACACCCCCTACCCCCCCACACCCCCCGCGCACCCAACAACAACATCACACATACCATACATTCGGACCTAAAGCCTCCCATTAATGCAAAGTGGGTATCTTTTCTCATCACCAACGCCGATTTTTGCAATCCCCTTCCCCCCCTCCCATGGCCAATATCCAGAGGCCGAAATGCTGCCAACTCCCCCATGCGTGTAATGCATGGCATGCATCAATTCGTGATAAACTATTCCGCCAAGAAGACCAAGAAATCACTGGCCGATCGCCAAGCAGTCGTCCAATAGCGAAAAGAGGGTCTCCCGGTCCTTTGCCGAGCCGCCTTCCCAGCCAAAGTTGTCGTTATCGGCGTGTACGTTCCCGTTGACATGGACGCCGTTCGTCAAGACTCCGTTGGTCCGGGCGCCACTCCGCTCCGTTTCCGCGTCTTGCATTTCCACGTCCGAGTCCGTGTCCGGATGTCTGCCCCACCCCTCCAGAACGCCTTCTGGCCAGCCGCCCATAATGTTCTCCACAATCGTCGGCATCTGGCCAATGCTGCAATCTCCACCCACGTCCAATGCGATCCGGAAGTCACCCATCCCGAGAGGTCTCCTGGCTGCCGCTTCTTTGGCCTCTGCAGGCAAGAGATTGCTGGCCATACTTCTCGACATCTCCCCTTTGGATAGCATGTCCTCCTCCCTGTCAAGCTGTCGTCGGTAGCGGTGCGTTGTTATGGATATTGAACCTGCCGCGCCTGCAAGGTTGCTTCGCGTTTTGGCTAGCACTGAACCGACGACGGATTTTATGTACTGTTCTGTGGCCGTCGCCATGAATTCGGCACAGGCGGCTGATGGTCCATTAGGAAGCGATTGTTCGTAACAAATAGGAACCATGCGGTTGTGAATTGTGTCCGTGTCAGGGAACTCGCCCGTTTCGCTGGCAAGCGGCTGGGAGTAGCGTTTGCGAATTTCGAGATCCCAGTCTGTCATTGCGGATGATCAGCAACTAGGACACAAGCGAACATTGAACAGAAGACACGGCAGATCAAATGCTTCTTACTTGTCTTGTTGAGTCCACCCGCGCTCGCGGGAACACTGTCTGGAAGCCTGATCATCTTCGCAGCATGGTAGTCGTTCATTGAGGAGACCACCGAATGGGAGACGCTGTCGTACGTTTCGCCCTAATAAAAAGAAATCGCCGCATCAGCTTCTGTCCCTCAATCGAGCTTCCAAGGACAAGCGATGTCGAGGAAGGAGCTAGTGAATGTCTTCAGCGGGATCCGCTACTTACATCGGGCACCTCTTTTAATCTTCGTCGGTCCCGCGCTGGCAAGCGCATAATCTCTGTCTTCAGTCTCTGCTCCGCTGCATCTCCAGACACGGGCTTAGCAAGCACCGTTGGCTTGTCGTTTGCTGAGACCCATGGCGCAACGCCAGGTTCAGGAAGGTCGCGACCAACATTTGCAAATATGCCTGCTACCAATTGGTTGTGTAAATGTTCGATATTGGGGTCTGCAGTCACATATTGGTCTATTTGGAAGGAGAGTTCATTTTGATTGAGATGGCCTATGCAAGAACAATATAATCAGCCAGTGGTCTTACACTTTCAATCTCGTAGGCATAGTACATATGAGAGAACTCACCTAATATGAATAGACAGATGGCTTCCTTGTATTTTGCAAAATTTTCCCCAATGGCAGCCTTCAAGCTAGTGTAATATGGTTCGAGATCGATGCGCTGCGCGGCATTGACTGTTTTGATAGCCCTCTGCGAAGACAATGCTGGAATCCCATTCGGTTGCTTGAGGGAGAGGGCGCTTGGAAAAGCTGCAGATATTGAGTCCGAGCGACTTAGCGCAGCTGGATCGATGTCCGGCATGGCGATGGCTGGTATTTAGCCAGGGGCACGCGCCTGGTCGTTCTATGGGCGCTGGCGCCCCATCAGCCGGGAATGAGTTTATTTATCATGTGAAGACCTGTGCAGTGTCAAAGATTTTGCTTCAGATGATGTCTGTACCGTGGGCGACTGTTCGCAAGTGTTGTGGAGAAAGTCCATAATTTACTTTACAAAGCTGGGGAGGCGTCTAGAGCGACTATAGGTATAAGCGCCGGCAATTACATTGTTAGCGGCTCACTAATTTTATCCAAAGTACCTACTTTACCTTACTTCAGCTTTAGCAAAGTAGAGGTAGGACGTCTAGGTAGTTGGAAGAATACTATCCGTAATTCAATGGCCCGACGTTGCTTCTTCACATTCTGTATCTGCCTTGTGTCTTGAAAGCCTTCTACACACACAAGATATTGCAAGATAGCACAAAACCTGTGCACAGGAGCATGCGTCTACGGATGTGACAGATAACTGCGCGACTTTTTACAGATAGTGAATTCGAATAGTCAATCCTCTACACCCTGTTCCGATATTCCCTCTCAAGGCCTAGTTGATATTGACTCTGATTAAGACTATGGAAAATTCTGGTCCATGAACCGAGGTATGAATTATCCTTTCTGTCAATCACTTCCTTCTTGAGGTTGTCATACAGGTCAAAACGCCTCATCTGTATACCCATATCATAACCTGGGACATGTCCTAGCCAAATACGGTCGTGGCTTCTCATGCAAATTCGGCCTCCATACTAGCAATTCTGCCACGCCTGAGCATTAGATGGCGTGGCAAATTGATTGGTCGCAAATCGAGAACGCAGACGCGGTATTACAACCTTGGTATCAGTGCTCAGCAGAGGAAGTAGCTCGAATAGAGGGGCTTCAGATTTAGGAATGAATTAAAAATGAATATTGTGAATTTAGCCGTGAGGCGATTAGTGAGGGTATAGGGTCAAAGTATCGATGCTGAGCCTCAATGAGTATCTTGGCTTTCAGGGCGCACCGCCACGATATGTGCGAGAAAAGATAGTTTCCTCGATATTAGCTTCTTTCGCATTTACGGGTTTATGATTATCAAGGTCAAAGGATAAAGCAGGCCAGGCGAAATCTTGTGTCTTATTAATCATGTTGACGCTATCAGTGTTCAGTACGCTTATGCCTTTGTGACTGCCATTCCGGCAGCACGCCTACCAAAACATGAACGGTCATTCAACATCGAATCCATAGTTTCAACGCTATATACATAAAGCCCGGGAAATTGTCTAGAGCGCTCCATCCGTCCTTAGCTTCTCGTTCCCCCAAGGTTCCTCCGTAAGTGATGTCAAACCACCAAACGGCTCGCAGGTCTTCCTTCCGCTCATAGGTCCTGGACTCGGTAGCTTGACCCCTTTCGCCGCATATCCCCTTGCAGCTTGGCCCTCCACTTCGCCACTATTACCGTCCTGACCCCTATCCACCCCTTTCCTTTGCCCCATGCCAGTTTCACTTTCACCTCCTAATCCCGCCGTGCCACCAGCTGCTCCTGTGGCGTGTGCGGTTGCTTGTAGTGCTTTCAGGAGGGTGACCATCGATTCAGGAGTCAAATCTTCGTAGTAATCGTCATTGATTTGGACCATGGGGGCATTGACGCAAGCGCCTAAGCATTCGACTTCGGAGAATGTAAACATGCGGTCTTCGGTCGTTTGGCCAGGGTGAATGCCAAGATGGTCTTCGATCGCAGCCACTATCTTGTCAGAACCGCAACCGCCCAGTTGGCATGGAGTCGTTGTGCAGGCTTGGACGTGAAACCTGCCCACTGGATCCCTGTTGTACATTGTGTAGAAGGTCGCCACCTCATAGACTCGCATGGGAGGCATTTCTAGTATTTTGGCCACCTCGTTCATAACACTTATGCTTGTGAAGCCATGCTGGCGCTGGCCTAGGTCAAGTAGAGGCATGACAGCGGCTTTCTTGTATTGTGGCGGGTAGCGTTTCAGGATTTCGGCGATCAGCTTTTGGTTAATTGCATTGAATGTGAAGGGTATGGAAAGATTATTTTCTGGACTGTCACGATGCTGGAGACTCCGTCAGCACATGCGAGTAAAGCTAACAAGCGCCTAATGGAAAGAAGAACCACTGACAACTTGGAGAGCTTCCCTTGCCACTCGTGGTGTGGCAGTTAGGAACCGGCATTGCGGTCGCCGTGACGGCCGTGAAGCTTGCGTTACACAACTCGAGAGCCGAGACAAGGCCTTGGAAGTCATGCTGAGCGTTCCCAATATCCGGACTGGCTGTCTTAGGGAGGAGCTCTCTATACTTAGTCTCAGTACCTTACTACCGAGGTACACAGTAAGGTAGCCCGGAAGGCCCTAATCTCTATTTGGTTAGCGTTTCATGGTTTTGCGTGCGGTTCTTGCTAGGGAATCCAATGTCAGCTGAGCGCCGGAATCAGCTGCACGAGTTGCTACTAGCTTTTGCTAATATGGATATCGTGGAATATGAAAAATATGGATAGAATCAATACTATGAATAATATGGCTATGAGTTTGGCTATGACTATGAATTTGGCTGTTGCTATGAACATGACTATGGTATGCGCACTCATGGAGAAGCAAAGCCATGTTGCTGGCACATATGTATGTTGAATGACTATAAGAATAATCAAAATATTAATCGAGATGAATGCGCAATGACGGAGAAGCATGGCTATGTTGCTGGCAGATAGCTATGTTAGAACAAGAACTGCGCAATGATGGAGAAGCATAGCCATGTTGCTGACATGGCTCTGTCAAATTGGTCACTTTGCAGCACAAGGCTTCGGACCTTTGCCGCCCCCTTTTGAAGGATTCTTCCCCACTGGAATCAGCTGGAAACCGACTGAAACAGTTACCTCTTCTAAACCATTTGTCGCAACCCGACTTACGAGCTGCCTCAACGATCCTGTTTCGTCCCTTTCCGATGCCCATGCGTGATCTATTTGCTCCATAATGCTGTTCAGATTACGTCACACGCTATTGTGTTCCAGCATTTTGCTCCTCGTTGCTGCTTTTCCCCCTTTTGGCCCCGAAAGCGATCATAAATGCTATTTCCTAGATGGCTCTTTCGACCCTGCCGGAGGGCCTTGCTATGGGGCTGTGGGCGCGAGTATGTGTTGTTACAGCGGTGAGAACTGCGACCCTACTGGATTATGTCTTGCAAGTCCAAACGGGCCTGTCGGGCAGTATAACAACGGGTCGTCTATCTGGAGACGTTCGTGCACGGATGTTACTTGGCAGGACAGTGCATGCCTCGCCATTGCCTACGGTAAGACTACCTTTCGCTAAGAACTTGTAGTCTTGAGTATGTCGCACGATTAGTAGCTGACAGCAACATACGTGCTCAGATGTAGCCACCGAATCCCAGCAGCTGAGCAATTGTTCGGACGGAACCTTCTGCCCGCGGACCAACAAAGACGTAAATACTACATGTTGTGACGACCATCTCGGAGAATTTGCAATGCTTGGCCATGCTCGCATCCCTGCAAGCGTAGTGAGCAGCATTCAAGCTACGGGGATTTCGACCGCTTCTTCGGCCCGTCCCACAGATTCCTCCAAATCTTCCATCCCCCCTGCCACAGTCCTTCAAACGACTGCCTCGACATCGACCTTAACATTAGCTTCTACACCTGCCTTTACATCTCCAGCAGCACCTGCCGCGGGTCTCGGTCAATCCGCGAAGGTCGGGATAGGGGTCGGCATCTCGTTCGGCACCCTACTAGTTGCTCTTCTATCCTTTATTGCCTTTCGCTTGTACAGAAACCCCCAGAGCAATCCCCCAAACCTCGGAAGAGCAGAAGAAGATACGCCAGAATCTAAGAATCTAGAGGAGAACAACGTCAATACTAGGATACAACTAAGACATGAATTGACAGGTGCAGAACCCCCTAAAGAGATGTACACGCTCCAAAACACCCATGAAGTCGAAGCGCAATCAGGTACTTGAGGGCTTTGGGATTCGGGACTCGAGACGCAGGTCCCTCGCAACACTCTAGCTTATTGTTACGACGTGGCACTGTGATGGATTGTGCGCACCACAACCGTACAATGCGGCGTGCTGAGCAAAGACCATGCTCGCCCTGCTCCCAAAGGTGAGCATACCGAGCAAGGCAGTCGTGGCACGGATTTCCCGTACTGGAAGGGTTCAAATTGCGGCCACCCCCACTGCGGTCACTTCGTGTCTATCAGGTCATTTATTAGTGTCACGCTAAGCAGGGGTCCCTGAACGAACCCTAAGAGAGGTAATTTTCTCCTTAGTTTATTTATCTACTATACTTTCATCTTATTTTCTTCTTGATTATACTCTTTTTTACTTATATTATCGGGAAGACGTTAAGTCAAATAATTATATATGTTAGCGCTCCTTTTTAGATAGAATCTAAATTATTCGAGAATCTTGTATATCGACTTAGCATCGGAATTAGCTAAACCAGTTAACAATATACTAAGGATCGTGGAATATGAATAATATGGCTATGAATTTGGCTATGACTATGAATTTGGCTGTTGCTATGAACATGACTATGGTATGCGCACTCATGGAGAAGCAAAGCCATGTTGCTGGCACATCGCTATGGTGAATAATATAAATCGAGATGACGCGCAATGATGGTTTGCCGGTTGGCGCTAAGCTCGTGTCGTCGTGTTTGGCGCTACAAGCGAAACGCAGACGCGGTCAAACTTCTGACGATTGAGGTCACGAGGTGATAACTGTAAGCTCCCGGAAAGAACAACCCACCTGATCTGGTTCAAATATATTGACGCTGGTGGAAATTGAACCTCGGAGACATCAAAGATCCGTTGCGGGGTCTGCTGGCAGTAAGTCAATATGAAGAGGCTAAGATGACCTCCAATATGAACGGGGAAAACGTTTCTCCAATACAGCGTCAGTCATCTCGACCAAAGGTAAACGAATTGCTTGCATGAGACTTGGATTCTGCTGACATTCTGGTAGCGAGATTTGCGTCACGCTACCCTTATCCTTCCGAAGACCGGCCGACGTATCAAGAGAATTGTGACCTTCGGACCTTCACCAGGTCATGGGGGTGCCGACCTCGATGGATCAATAGACGGGCAGCCCCGGTTATCTCGGGACTTCAGGCATCATGATTCCCAACCTGGAATGCTTTCAAGGCTATCGAATGCTACAAAAGATAGAATGAAACAGGCATGGATGTTTGCGAAATCCAAGACCGGCCGCGGCGTCATCAAGTGCAGTATTGCATACCTGATAGGAAGCATGGCAACTTTCGTACCTGTCATCGCTGGGCTTCTGGGAAAGCAAGATGGGAAGCATATGGTCGCAACCATTACGGTCTATTTCCACCCTGCGCGGTCGAAGGGGAGCATGATTGAAGCTATGATATGCGCAACACTGGCTTTTATCTACGCCGTTTTCATCTCTTTTTCCAGCATGGGTATATCCATATTGTTCGGGAGAACGCTGGACATGCTGGTCCTTGGTCACATCATTGTCTTGATAGTGTTCTGTGGTGGTGGGCTGGGTTTTGTTGGATGGATCAAACAGCGGCTTGAGCACCCATTAGTCAACATCTCATGCTCTCTGACCTCTCTTGCCATAATCACGGTTTTGACCAAGGAGGGTGCAGTCCAAGCTGCTGAGTTCTCGGATGACAAAGTGACACAAGAGATGATAATGATTTTGATGGGAGCCTTCGCCTCGACAGCTGTATCGTTCATCATATGGCCGTTGTCTGCAAGGGAGGAGCTAAGAGAAGATCTCATTCAGGTGACTTACTGCTTCGGAGACTTGCTCGCCATGATAACCCGAGGTTTCCTAACTGGATCAGAAGAAGAACTTCAACAGGAGAGCTTCCGAGATGCCTCGGATAGATACAAGAAAGTCTTCAGTTCACTGACCAAGAATCTGAAGGAAGCCAAATATGAACACTATTTTCTTGGCACTGAGAAGGAGTATCAGCTGGAGGCGAGCCTGGTCAACTGCATACAGAGACTAGCACAGAACATTGGTGGTTTGCGCAGTGCTGCTACCACACAGTTCCTTCTTATGGCACAACCTGGTGTGTCATCATCAGTAACCCCAGTGAGTACAATGTATGCGCCTACACCTAAGTCTGGGTATATCACCTCCAATTCGAACCGTCTGATGTCTCCCTTGGAGGATCACGCCGTGCTCCCTGCCATTGACGAAATCCCCGAAGATGCATCCTTTGAAGATTACCAATCAGCTCACCCGTTGCAAGAGGATGGAAGCGTACATAGCATAACGTCTCCGTCCGACATCTTTGCAAGGTTCATCATCCAATTAGGTCCTTCCATGGTAAGCATTTCTCTAATAGTGGATTGTCATAGCTGATACGAATGTCCAGAAATCACTTGCTGTAACGTTAAAAAAACTTCTAGACGAGCTTCCGTACGCCCCCGACGGAAGCATCGCCGTCAATGCTCATTTTAGCACGAGCCTAGATGATGCAATCGAGTTGTATACGGATTCGCGGGAGGAAGCCTTAAGCCAACTTTACAAGACGAAGGAGCTCACCAAGCCACGTCCAGTCGAAACGGAAGCGGATTTTGAGGAGGTTGCAGCAAGTTGCGGCTATTTCAGTCTCTCTCTTCTCGATTTTGCCCACGATATGAGGGCATATCTAGAAATTTTAGACGATTTGAAGCTGGAAGTTGAAGAGAGGCCGAATGGGAAATCATGGAACTGGCTCAAAATATGGAAAAGGATCAGCGATCCCAAGTCAAAGCAAAACCACAACGACCCTGGTACGCAGCTTTTCTCTGGCTGACCACCTTTTACCTTCATTTTCACTGCTTCAACCCCACTTTTTACACCCTTCCCTTTGTCGGAACTTTCATTTGATTCTAGCCTTATACAAATTATGTCCGTTTTGTTATAACATGTGTACATAATTTTTAACGTCTCAGCTAACTCATGACAGAGCGAGATAGCCTCATGACGCACAATGGAGGAAATGAGGTCCCTAGTGCCTTCTCCAGTGCAGCCCACAAGCAAACTGCCACTGATATGCAGCGTGCTCAAGAAGGTCTAAAATGGGCATATAGCTACCAGTTGTGGAGGACACTAAGAGTTTTTCGACGAGACGATGTCAAATTCGCTATCAAAGTCGGCATCGGAGCGGCGCTTTATGCTCTTCCATCATTCTTGGCTACAACTAGACCATTCTACCAACACTGGCGTGGCGAATGGGGCCTTCTTTCGTATATGTTGGTGTGTTCAATGACGATCGGTTCTTCCAATACAACTGGTTTCGCTCGATTCTTGGGCACATGCATCGGAGCCGTTTGCGCCATCATATCCTGGATCGCATCACGCGGCAACGCCGTCCTGCTGGGTTTTTTTGGCTGGCTCATGGCACTTTGGACAGCCTATATCATTGTTGCTCGAGGCAAAGGTCCTATGGGACGCTTCATAATGCTTACATACAATCTCTCAGCTCTCTACGCGTATTCTATGTCAGTGCTCGAGGCTGACGACGATGATGAAGGGGGTTCCACGCCTCTTATCACCGAGATTGCGCTTCATCGTGTCATTGCAGTCCTCTCAGGGTGGGTCTCATGGTGTCTTTGAACCTGCTGTCTCTGACACCTATATGCAGATGTCTTTGGGGTTTAGTTGTGACGCGCCTCGTCTGGCCCATTAGCGCCCGGGAGAAACTCAAAAATGGTCTCAGCATTTTATGGCTCCGCATGGGTCTAGTTTGGAAACGAGACCCGCTCGCGATGATGCTCACTGGAGGAGAGAATCCGAATGCCTACATGGACCTTGGAGAGGAATTCGAGCTCCATCGCTTTTTGTCGCGGCTCGAGAGCTTAAAAAGCTCGGCTGCTTCCGAAGTTGACCTTCGAGGGCCGTTCCCTGATGCCGCCTATTCCCGGATCCTGAAAAGCACTGCTGCCATGCTTGATGCATTCCATGCGATGAATGTGATGATCATGAAGAGTCCCAAAACGACCAAAGCGGAAGCCGAGATTCTAGAGCATACGGCAAAGGAAAGGACCTATTTGAGCACGAGGATAAGCCATCTATTTCAAGGTAATCATAGATCCCACTCATTATAGCGCCTGCTGATCTATCGGCAGTGCTCGCATCCTCGATGAAGCTCGAATATCCTTTGAACGACGCTTTGCCTAATACGGACAATGCGCGAGATAGATTGCTTGCCAAGATCTTCCGCTTTCGCAAAGACGAGAAGCATGCGACTGACGTGGCAGACCAAGATTTCGAACTACTCTATGCTTACGGTAAATCAATGATAGCATTCAGAAATGAAAATCTGTGCTTGCGCTGACCCTGTTGTAGCACTGGTCACCGGCCAACTCTCAAAAGAGATTACCGAGGCGGGAAAGGAAATCGAGAAGCTCTTTGGTGTCCTCAATGAGGAGATGCTGCAGCTGCAATAACAGCAGTTCCAACAATGGGTTTTCAACATAACATTATTATACCCTCAATTGAAACGCTTACATACTATCGATCCAACATCTCTTCTCAAGTCCTATCCCCTCCTCCCCCCCTTCCAACCCCATAAGAATTCCTCAGCCCAATACCAACCACTTCCCCTTCACCCCTCTCAAATCCCGCCAACAGCCACATTCCACCCATCTTAACATTTAGCGCCTCCTACACACCTATGCTATCAGACCTCACCCGCAAAGTGTGCAAGATTCACGGTGATTAATTTGCACATTGTATTCATAGGAGTATGTTCATTTGCTTGTATAAAATGGTCTAAGAAAGAGGCATGCATGTTCGTAATCGTCGTATTTCCAATCTCGTTATCCAGTCTCGTCTCATCAAAAAGAAAAAAAGGAAACCGAAAAAGGAAAGATGAAAGATGAAAGATGGGACGAAAGAAAGGAAAAGGACTGTGCTGGACCCTCTTTTATAGAAACTTATCATCATCTCCGCCGGCGTCTAGGCCTGTCCCTGTCCCTATCTCCATCATCACTTCCGCCACCTAATCCAAAATTCTGTAACAACCTGCCAATAGATCCCCCGCCGCCAAGCAGTTGCTCGATATGAGCCATCGGATCATCGTCCTGCTGAGGTAAAGGCCGACCGCGCTCATCGAACCGTTCCGGTAACTCGACCGTTGAGTCTGACCCAGCTGGAGAAGAAGATCCGGGCTGACTATCGGCAGACGAACGATGGTGACGACGACGACCGGAGCGAGATTTGTCTTTGCCAGAAGAGGTGCCATCCTCGCTATCATAGCCATCGCGCTGAGATTGCGTAGAAGAGCTGGCATGCTGACGACGCTTACGGATTTGTTTTGGGGAACTGGGACCGGACGAAGGAGGTGTATCAAGTGCAAATTGAACAGTTTTGGTGGTAGGTGGTGGTTGTGAGGATGCCCTGCGCTGAAGCCTAGGACGTGATGGGGACTGGGCGCGGGGTGTGATTATACCTACAGAAAACTTGGTCAGTGATGTATACAACAGGATTGATGTGTAAGGTAAATAGTGATGGCCACCCACCCTCCCCTGAGTAATTGTTGGGCTCATAGTAGAAAGGTGCACCATTGGAATCATATAGAGGGGTATCGTTGTTGGGGTTCAAAGGAACATCGTTATTGGCAGTGTTGTGAAACATTTCAGCACTCACATTCTCATCAGCCCTCCTGGGCTCCCTGGATTGCGGAGGGTATCCAGCCGCTCCGGGAGGAGGAGAATAGGCATTGGGCACGGGAGGTGTGTAACCTGTCTGTGGTGGGTAGCCGTAGTCAGGATGGAGCTGGCCGGGAGGGGCAGGCGTGACACCTGGGTACTCTTGGCCGGGTGGAGGAGGATAATAAGGAGTCTGTTGTCCCTCGTTTGCATAACCAGCAGGTGGTGGACTATTTGGTTGATATTGCTGCTGGGCATACGGATCTTGGCCATACGACGCCCGTTCAGCTGCTTCCTGACCTGTAACATGGTCAGCCGGTCAATTATAGGAGCCGTCAGGTTCAAACTCACGTCTGCGTTCTTCCTTCTTTTCTCTCTTACGTTGCTTTCTCTTTTCGTGTTCAGAAGCAGCCAAACCTGCCGCTCCAGCAGCTCCAGCAGTAAGGGCTGCGGTGGATACACCTTTACTACGGCTTCGACTACGGCTCCCACTCTTATGGCGTCGGTGTCTCCTCCTTCGGCGATCATCTGATTCAGAAGAGACGCTTCGTTGCCTCTGTTGAGCTTGAGCTCCGTAGGCACCTGCCACAGCAGCAGGAACCATAGCGGCTTCAGTGTTGTTGTAGTAACCTTGCTGACTTGCTGGTCGATTGTAGATGTCCGGGACTCCACTCTGATTGTAGACAGGGTCTTGTCCATACTCGATGAGGCCAGGATCTCCAGGGGCTTCACGAGAACCTTCATAGCCTAGTGACCTGGATCTGGATCTTGCTGACCTCCGGGCAGCACGTTGCTCACGGCGGGCTTCTTTGTCTTCTTTCTCCTTCTTGCCAGCTTGATTTCTCTCGTACAAGCCTGCGATGGCAGCGGAACCAAGAGCAGTAGCAGCAATTGGAAGACCTTGGCGAATTCTGCTCTTGGAACGATCCCTCTTTCCACCCCCACGAGATTTGCTCCTGGCTCTTTCTACGAGCCCAGCAACGGCAGCGCCGGCCAGACCTGCTTGGGCGATCTTCTTGTTCCTGTGAGCAGGATTTCGAGCATCGTCCGCTTCATCGGGTGGGGGAAGAGCGCCGACAGAGTTTCTTCGAGTCCTTGAGCGGCTGCGGCGATCTTGGGCTTCGTTTTTCTTTGCGTTCCTGTTTGCGTAACCGACGGCAGCAGCAACGGCGGCGGCCCCTAGACCCAAACCCGCAAGGTTTCTGACACGATGGCTTGATTCGCTCCGGCTTCGTTCTTTGCCACGAGATTTATCGCGTCTGTGCTTACGCCGCCCTTCACGATCGCGGTCACGCTCACGAGAATCGCGATCTCGAGATCCACGGCGGCTCTTGCTTCGATAGTGGCTACGGGCTCGTGTCACAGCTTCCGCACCGATGGCACCCAAAGCTGCCGCTCCAACGTCCCGGCCTACACGGCTGCCACGGCCGCCTTCGTCTTCCCCTTTCTTCTTTCGATGATGGCGCAGTAGCTCAGCAGCTCCCACACCGACTGCAGCACCCTCTGCAAGATGCCGTCGATGACGAGGCTCATCATCGCTGTACTCCTCGCGGGTCTCTCTTTTGATGTACTCGTAGCTTGAATCACTGTCGTAGCCACCTCGACGGTCACGGCCGTATTGAGAGATCGAATCGCCGGGGCTGACGTCTCTCTCTCTCTCACGACGACGGCGGCTCACTTCGTACTCTTCCTCCTCGCGATCGCGGCCTTCGACTCGGCGTGACTTTTTCTCGAAATAGTATTCTTCCTCTTCGTCTTCGGGTCCTGGCTTCGGCTTCGGCCGTCGAGCAATCTGGCGCTCTTCTCCGACTTCGGACCGATGGCTTTCGGAACGGTGTCCAACCTCTGAACGAACTTCAGAGCGCTTGATGATGTCGTAGCTTTCTTCCTTGGTTTCTTGTGGTGGTGGTGGTGGTAGTAGTGGTGCCACTACAACAGGCGGTCGCGGTGCTTCTTGGATGATGATCTGTTGCGGCTCTTGGCGAATGATGATAGGCTGGGGAGCTTCTTGACGCGGGTAGTAGTCTACAGTCCTAACGTATCTTTCAAGATCATCGCGACGAGGTGCTATCCGATCAATATCTCGCTCGTAACGATATTCCGTTTCGTAGCGGCGGGGTTCAGGCTCGGGTTCGCGTTCTCGCTCGATGCGGATCTCGCGACGCTCAACAAGAGGCTCAGGTTCTGGGGTTCTGTCTCTGATTCGAATCTCTCGACGCTCAACGATAGGCTCGGGCTCAGGAGTCCTCTCTCGGCGGACGATGCGAGTCTCCCCATAGGTGCGCTCGCGAGGGGCCAAGAAGGCGGGAGTACGGTCTTCTTCTTCCTCTTGGTTGGAGACGCGATAAACCTTACGAGTAGTGTAGCTTTCATTGTTGCTGCGGGGTGCGGCTGCTGACCGGGAGACAGTGGATCGGTGGTCGTCGTCACGCTCTCTATAGACAAGCCTAGTTGACTCGCCAGCATAGCGAGACATATTGGCTTCTGTTCGGTGTGCTCCCTCGGTTGATGGAATTGATGATGGGAAGAGAGAGGAAAAAAGAGGGCTGGGAAGGTGAGGTAGAAGGAGGTAGGTAGCCTCGTTGCCTTGAACGCTTAGCTCATCGCTAGCTCCACGGATAAATGAATACGGGCTGGTGCCCCGCAGCAAGATGGTTGAACTTAACAGTCTGGTTACTTCGAGGGATGTGAGATGAGAGATGGGAGATGAGAGATGGGAGATGTTTGTACTTTTGAGAGACAAAGTGTCTACAGTTGAACTAGTGTGGATATGATGTTTCGAGGGAAGGAGGAGGAAGTAAGTACGAGGCGTAGATGTCACTCGAGGGGCAAATCCTAGCGCTAGAATAAGCTAAAGCCGATTGGGTGGTGGTAAGGCAGTGAGGCGTCAAGTCTTGCATCTACTATCTACAACATAAAGAAGTAGACCTCCACATCCAGAAGGGAATTGGCCATGTCTTGGACATATCGAAATATTACTGGTCTTACTAAAGGTCTTGCGCTACCAGATAATCGACTTGGTATTTATTTCGATCTAAGGTGAAGGTGGTGCATCCGAGCCTTGAGTCCCTTCTTCCATAACTCTTCCGACTCCTGATTATCTTCACCTCAACCAGGACTCTACATCCCCTAGCCGAAGATGGAAAGCAGTCCTTGTAATTATGGAATACCTTGCCATCCCTAACCACGGTAAAGGCCGGAAACTCCACGGTGCGATGCAGCACGACCATCCAATGAGACTTGTCTACCAAATAGGTCACCAATACATGTTGACCAAGATGGAATCTCAGGAGAACCCAGTTCCCATTTCGAGAACTAGACTCAAGAGGTTTTCGCGTCCTTCTGACATTTTTGTGTTCGGTAATGGCAGATGTCCGGGTGTGGAATCTGGGCGGCTGACTGCTGCCAGTGTCTCTTCTGCAGCGAGGCTACTGACATGAGTTCTGGAGTTCTGATCCTCGCACTGGCCCGACGGCCCTCAGGAAAGCAATGAGAACGCGAAGATACGCCATCGCTGTGGTAGTGGAGCGACTAGAACAAACTCGTAAATCATTTCACGGTCTTCTTCAGTGAGTCTATGGAAGCGTGACTCGGGAAAAGGCCGTTGTTGCTGTGTATCCTGAACATGCAATTTGATGGCCAAGAACGACGGCAAATTTTCACTCCGTTTCTATACAAGCCTCTTCATGGCTGACCTTTTCGAAGGCATGACAAATAGGACGATAGTTTGCTTGTGTGTGAAAAGAGAGCATGCAAGAGAAAACATCGGGTAGCAGAGGAAGGAACGGGCCACTCAACTTGTGCTTATGTTAGACCTAGGGCTTGCTCAGTTATCATGAGTACAGAAGACCAGGTGAGGGCTGTAAATCAAGAAATTGAGAGTAGCCTACTGGCCTTGACCAATATCCATTGTTAATTAATTGGCTTATCCGGACGCTTAACACAATAGACAGGCGTTTTCCCAACATTGAGGCTAACAAGTAATCCTCTCTGGACTTTTGCATCGTAAATCAGAAATTGAGTGTAAGGCATTAAAAGCAGAGGACGATAGCAATTAATATTAATGATATTTGTGGTTATTGTATAGAGTAGCGAAGAGTGCGTGAGAAAGGACAATCAATTCCTCCGCCGAGCCTTGACTGATATGAAGGTAGTAGCCACGGATTGTTAAACGATCTCTGATTGGTCGACGTACCGACGTACCGCCTTTGACCAACGCCCCTGAGTCCCTGACAGCGAACGACAATGCGCCACGCATTATTCTATCATGCCTCAAACTAAAGCACCTCCCAATGACTGAGCCACATATCATGCCTTCTTTGTATACAAAAACAAAATCATGAAAACACGTTCATTGCTCCATCATCCTGACTCTTTTCATCAACAACTGCTCGAGCGGACCCGGATGCCCGGCCCGCCAGGAACAAATATTCTGACGTGTGTGCCTGTGATTGAACCCAATTCATGGCGCCCACTGCAGAAAAGCCTAACAATGACCGAGCGGATGTCGAAGAGAAGGTCAACAACGATGAAAACATTCCCAACACTGATGCAGGCAAAGAGGGCATACAAGATCTACAACAGCTGTCGTCGTCGTCCACTCCGAGACTCATACGTGCTACAACGACTCCTCATTTCTCCGCAGACTCATCTGCCGCAACCTCTCCAAAACCGTCACGTGAAGGCTCGCCTGTACGGCCTCCTCTGAAGCCCGGCATATCAACTGGAGCTCGAGTGCCAAATAGGTCGAGGAAGAATAGTCAGGATTCAAGTCCAATACGAGCACCGAGCGCAAATATACCCACAGTGCCCTCGGCTGCTGCCATTCAAAGGGCTTTGTCCGCAACGGGCATTCCGCATCTACAACACACTTCTGGAGCCGACTCTACTGTTGATGCGCCACGGCCTCAGAGGCCCAACAAAGGACCGGCGGGCGGCTCTCAGCACTCCGTATCAAGCGTGCTTCGAGTCAAGTCTCCTCCGCCATCTGCATCTTCTGGAACGAACAGTCCTTTTTTAACTACTCGTAAGATCGATCAATCGCAGTCCACGCCCACCACGCCTACTATTATCGTCGAACGTCCTACTCGAACCTCTACATTTGGCAGCGAATCAGATATCCCGGAGGATGACCACCCACTGAAGTCGGGGATGCGGACACCAGTACGGGGTATCAGTGGGAGCGGCCCAGCACTCGAAACTGTACAAGAAAGCAGCCTTCCAGCTACACCGGCCATCGGCACAAGAACAGCTCACGCGAGCAAGGGAGGCTCAAATGACCACCCAGAGCGGATTGAGGAGAACCCAATGGAAGAGGCGTTCGGAAGGGAAGCAAATTCAAGACCTGAAAGTGGAAACGACAGTGCAGGCAGTAAGCACGCTGGAGGCAAAGGCGCTGATGGCAAAAAGGAACCACGGAAACCGGCAACCGCTGCCAATTCTGCTAAGCCACCAGTTGTGCAGTCAAAGAGGTCATTCACGCAACTGCCGTTTACGAAGAGTAAGACTGCCATTAGTGATGGGTCTGTCAAGAACATGACCGTGGAAACCGAAACCGTCAGCTCGATCCCACAGCTTGCTTTGGGAGGTGGTGCTGGTGAACGGCACCCCCTTCGTAGGACGGACACCGGAGGAAGTTTGCGTCTGAAGCCTAGCAATGAGACAATCCGACCTAAAAAAGAGAAAAAGAGGGTGGTGCGAAAGGCGCCTTCTGCAATTTCTGGCACTGGTGGGTTAATTTCTGTATTTTTTCAATGTCGTCGTCGTTTATACCATCATCATTACCCTTGAATCCATCCGTGGGCTCAATGCTCGTTACATCTGCTGGCCCCTATATGATCAAATGCCGGGGCATACTATGCCCGACTTGCGAACTAGCAATCGTGATGACATACGTACCCAAGAGTGTCGCTCCAACCTCCAAATCTACATGAAACCACTAGGTTACAAGCGATGTGCTGACTTGTATTTGGCGGAGAATAGCCTCTTCTAAAGCAGACATCTTCGAAGCAAAAGTCGCCAGTGCCGTTGATGAAGCAGATTCATCAGACTCTGAAGAAACTTTCGTTTATGAATCCAATCCACCAGAGCCACTTTCAGCCCGTGCACACCGTTTCCACTCCCGTACCCCAAGTGCGTCGTCCATCATCAGTCACCATGATCACTATGGTGCTAAAGGGAGACAAGAGGGGCACCATGTTGTTGTTGGTAAGAAGAGCATGAAATTCTCCAACAATTACAACTCTATTGGCTATTCGAATGAAGGCGGTGACGGGACTGTGAGGGGCCCCAGTCAGACCGGGCGACCGGCCAGCGGAAATACAACTCATCACCATCACATAGGACGATATGGACGTGGTGGTCATACATCGCTATTTGACAGCGACTCTCCGTTCCCGAATGCTACCAAGTCCATGCGCTCTGCAACCGGTCACGTCTCTCCTCGCAGCTCACGGAATCCACAAGCTGTCCATGTCACCAAAAGCCCACGCAAGATGGAAGAGCTCGCGTCGTACGATCTCGAAGATGATGGTGCCGATGATGAACGAACACCACTAGTAGGCTCGATCCGTAGTGGTCGTAACCGTCGACGCCCGTTGCCCGGGAGTGTACGGCACATGTACTCAGAAGACACGAACCGCCGCTGCTGTGGTCGTGTCACTGCCTTCACGAGTCTGGGCAGCGTTTTGGCAATTCTGATAGCTGCAATTGTGGTCATCCTCATTTTGTGCTCGAAGCCGCTGGTCGATGTTCATGTGAAAGACATTCGTAACGTCCTTGCATCGGAGCAAGAAATAATGCTCGACCTCCATGTCCACGCCATCAACCCTAATCTTCTCGCCGTCCAAGTCAGCGACCTTGATATCAATATCTTTGCGAAAAGCAAGCATGTTGGTAGCAGCTCATTATGGCGAGCCGGCCGTCCACAAAATCCACCTCCAAAGCCCCGACCCAGGTTGAAAAGCATCGAAGCTGCTTCCCAACAAGATCTCCCGCTGCTTGACCCCTCTGATATAATCTCTCATCTGGATGGCGGTGTCGATGAAGGGACAGATCCCATTGACGACCCAGCCGTCGACTCACAAACCATGCTGCTTGGTCAAATCTTCGAGTTCGACTCCCCCCTTATCTTCGAAGCGTCGCCTATCCGCCACCAGTTGCTTGGTAGCGTTGGTGAAGTCCGCCTTGCCAAGCCTGGCAACATGACCGAAGAGGGCGGTAGTGAGCGTTGGGAACACGTCCTTCAATACGACTTTGAACTGATTGTCCGTGGTGTCATGAAATACTCTTCGCCCATCAGCTCAAGGCTAAGAAAGGCGAACATCTCCGGCAGCATCATTGTTCATCCCAGCGATAGTATCAACGGACTGAGGGAGTTGCAACGCACAAAGCCAATTGAACAAGGTAGCAATATCTCGATCGACCGGCAACAAGGGGGCATTGATCTGAAGGTTGGCTTCGCTGATTAATCATCTTTCTCTTCATGATCTACGAGTTTCCTTTGTTTCCAGTTAGCGGTAGCATACAACGGCGCATGCAAAGAGAACGAGCGGTCACCCGCAGCAGAGGTCTTGGTCTACCAGAATGAAACTGCCAAAACGAGGGGAAAGGGAAAAGCAGAGGCGCAATTGAGGCGATACTCGCTGGTGGAAATTTCGGAATTGGTCCTTCCTGATAGCTAGAAGCCCACACTGTATGCTAAGATTGGGCATAATATATGTGAATATATGCCACCACTTATTGTTGCGATGTATGTACATTTGCATCTGATGCGCAAGTTTCCTTTTCGCAGCACAAGCGCAAACGGTCACTGTAGTCGTTGGCTTTACAAGACTTTGTAGCCGTAGACCGACAACGCAATCTGGAGCTGCACCAGGTCACCAATCCTCATCCATCATAACCATCCATCCCATTTGCCAGATCCCGTCACCGCCTCGGACCGACTCCATTCTCCAGCCTCGCCGCCCTCTCCCTAGCCTTCACCTCCAACACCTCGGGATGCTCATGCACACTCGGCAACAATCCCATGCCCACAGCTCTCCGGATCGCCTTTGCGATCTTCCTCTGATTCACAGCGCGCAAACCCGTCTCCTTTCGGTGTTTTATCCGGCCCATGGACGTCATGTATTCGAACATCATTGAGAAATTCTATTCGTCATCACCCAGACATCAGCATCAAGAACCCTCACCTTTCCTTTTCATCTCTCCCCTATACAATACCCCATGGACACATCTCTCCGTGGGAAAAAAAAAAAAAAAAAAGGTAACGCACCTTATACTCATGCAACGGATTGATCCCCAACATATCAAAAACATCCCTCTCGCTACTCTTCCTCTTCTTCCACTTCGTCGCCTCCACCGCACTGAGATCATGCGGCGCATACACATCGCCCGCATTCCACTTTGACAGCCGCGGCATCTGCCGTTCCAGTCCCCTAGCCAGCCCTTGCTTGGTGAAGTCGTTGAGCGCGGCGCGCTGGGCGTCGTAGCTGCGGACAACGTTGTAGCTTTCGCGGTCGACTTTGTAGCTTTTGCGGTCGGTGCCCTCCATTATGCTGTTGACGAGGGCAATGCCGGCGTGGTTGCGGGAAGAGGCGTTGCGGGCGATGTTAGTGGGGAGGAGGGGGGGGGTGTAACGTCTTGGGTAAGGAGGAGGAGGGGGAGGGTCGGAGGGGGGGGGAGGGGGGGGCTCGGAGGAGGAGGAGGGGGAGGTGGTGAAGGGGCGGTGGAGGCATCTTGGGGGTTGTAATCGGGGCATGGCTCGTGGGAGATATCTTGGTTTCATTGTCGCTCTTGTCGGTGGTTGAAGGTTTGGGACAGACAATTCAGAAGTTACTTAATCTTCACTTGTGCAGAATATAGCCGCGCGCTTAATGCGCTAAGAGGGGTGAATAGTTGCATATGGAAGTCGTTTTTCTCAACGCACGATCTTACGGAACCTTTTACCTTGAGATTACAACTCTCACACAGTATTTGAGAGCTCTTATCTTGTAAGCACAAGTACCCTACTCATCTTCTTAAGAGTTTTCATAATGGGTAAGCCCCCAGCACACCGAAAAACAAAAATGTAGCTAATCCACACAGTCCGCCGTCTCAAACACCACGAAGCAAAACTGCTCAAAAAAGTCGACTTTACCACCTACAAAAGCGATTCAAACCACCATGCCGCCGCTGTTTGTCGGAGATATACCATCCAAAATCCCAACGACTACACAAAATACAACCGTATGAATCTCCCACCTAACTCTCCTCCCTTCCAAAGACGAAGAAGAAAGAAAAAGCAAAGAAAAAAGAGAATTAACCAACCCCAGGAATCTGCGGCTCCCTCCGCCAACTAGCCCACGCCCTAACCAACCTCCCCCCCAACGACCCCACCCGCCTAAAACACGAATCCCTCCTCTTCGAAAAACTCTCCAGCCTAGCCCTCCTTTCCACCTCCAGCTCCTCTTTCAAACTCAGCGACGTGGAGCGCAAAATCGGCGTCTCGAGCCTGGCGCGACGGCGCCTCGGCGTCGTGATGACGCGGCTGCGCATGGCGGAGAACGTGACGGCGGCGGTGCGGTTCGTGGAGCAAGGGCACGTGAGGGTGGGGACGGAAGTGGTGACGGATGCTGCGTTCCTTGTGACGAGGGACATGGAGGATTTTGTGACATGGGTGGACGGGAGTAAGGTGCGGAGGAATATTTTGCGGTATAGGGAGGGGGTGGATGATTTTGATTTGATGTGATGATGGGGGGATGCGAGGAATGACGAATGCCGCACATCCCGAAATGCTTTGCTCGCGCACCGAGTTCGTAGGAGCAACAGGAAGGTTTACGATGGCGGTCTCTTCATCGCGCTTGGTGAAAGCGGATCGGCCATACGCGGGCTCTCGAGCGATATGAGGTTGTTGAAATCAGGACGAGCTCGGCCAATAAAGACATGAGTGAAGCAAGCAAGCAAGCAAGGGACGGAAGACCACGAACGCCTCAATGACGCGATGGTCAAGAGTGTGTGGATATATGTTGCAGGGCTAGACAGACACTATACGGAGAGAAACTCCATCCGTCCGATACAGGAAAGTCTGGACTGTGGAGAGCTTGGCTGAAGTCCGTGTGTATCTGGTCTAGCATCTGAGGACGGAGACGCTTTTGTGACAGTCGGCTTTCAAGGCTCATGTAAGTATACAAGCTCTTTTATGATAGGTAGCTTTGGAACCATGTCGTAGACACGAAATGTTATCAGACAGCTTTTGTTTACAACATGATTCTACGGACATGAAAGTTCTCTACACCGTCAAGCGCACGGTCTCAATCCCTCGCACAATCCCTTTTATGCTCCTTCCTCGCAGCCTTCTGGCAATCCAGCCCACAATAGCTCGCCTTCCGACACCCTCCACACACCAGCAGCCTATCCCCCGCCTTCCCACAGCTATCGCACTTCGCCACATCCCCAGCCAGCTTCGGCTTCTGCCCCGTCGGAGCCAGTACCGAGTTTCCAGCGGCAAACTGTGACGGAGGCGCGCGAGACAGGTTGACAAGATCCGACATGGAGGATTCGACGTACGGGGCAGGGAATATTGGAGCGATGGCGACACGGATAGCGTATTTGGCGAACGGAGCCCATTCCTTCAAACCCAGCTTCGCGAGCTTGGCGCCAGAGGTCTTTCCCTCGCCGCAGCTGCAAAAGGGTGACTTGCCTTCTTCCGTGGATAGCGGAGCGCCCTTGTTCTGATACTCGCACGTGGACTTATGCTCCCATGTCCGGCAGCGCTCTGCTAAGGCCGGGAGCATTCTCTTCCACAAAATTGATTCATCATTGCTGACTAGGATTGTCCGGGTTCCGGTCGCTTGCAAAGCATGAAGTGGTTGGAGGAGCTCCTTCACTCTTGGGATAGTAAAAGGCACGACGTAAGCTTCCATGACTACGGAGCCCAAGTCGAGGTCAAAACGGAGCCCAGTGGCGAATATGAGGGTATGAGCACCGGTTGTTTCGAGAGCGAGCTGGAAGGTCTTACTTGGACTAGTAGCATTCTCATTAAGACCTGCGAATGACTGGAAGAGGATGTTCAGTGACTGCTTTAGATCAAACTTGGCGTTCGTCGTCGTCGCCTGATCTGGCTTGTTCAAGGGTCTCTCAGCGTCGCTTATGGTTGTACCCATGAATGTGCGAAGCCAGGAAAAGTCTCCTGTTTTCGACAACGCAATCGAAGGCTGCAACTCTAGATTTACTCGAGGTATACTCCAACACAACGGTGGACGACCGGACTCGAATATCATCTGGGTCCACGAGTCGAAGCGGTCACCATTCAACGCAGTAAAGATTGAGACCTCGACCTCTATCCAAGAAGATTTTCTTGCAACCCTTGTCTTCGCATAGGATCCTTGAATGGGGAAGGGGAAGACGATTAGTCGCTTCAAAGATGATCCAATTCGCAGCATCACTGTGTTTGGTGAACATTCAACGACCGTAACCGCTGCACCAGTAGACAACGCTTTACTCTCGGCGGAGTCTTTTGGAAAATCCATGTGGCTCTGCAAATGAGTGGCTCTGTGGGCGGCGTTCATTTTTACGAGCCTCTGAGACGAAGATTGCTTTTGCGCGGAAGCCTTCTGTATCCACTCCTTTTGCCTAGAGGACGACCGTAAGGTGTCCAGCTTCGGTGCATCACGACAGACAAAAAGTCTTTTGCCATCATCAAATCCGGTCTCGAAGACTGCCATCCGCATACCAAGATGTGCAAACCTCACACTGCTATCAGGGTTGGTGTTGACCCTGAGAGCAGCTCGGATGCCATCTTTTGGCCCAAGAAGTAAGCCAAAGGTGGGCACTGCACAAATAACCACGAGGTCAGCGGAGCCCAGCCAGCCATGTTCGTCTTCTTTAACGATTGAAGCGTTCTCGGTATTGTCGTCATAGACTACCTTGCCGAAGAAGGCCTGGAACGAGTAGAAACAATTATCGTATTGATGTTGACCATGAATCTGGGTTACAGAGAAATGTAGAGCAGGAGTTCCAATTTCTTCCGGGGTCTTGCCGGTGAATACGGTGAGTTTCTCTCTTGGCACCACCAGGACTAAGTGAACTACTGAAGGTGCGTTATCTGCAGCAAGGATGCCTTTCTCATTAGACGTGGGTCTCAAATTCAGACCGAAGCCATTTCGAAGCTGATTTGGGCTCCTTTTCAAACAGTCGTTTGTCCAAACGCCTAAGATGTGAAGATGCATGTACAGCTCCTGCAGACTATTTGATCCGACTATTAACGACCGATCTGTTTCGAGATGGTTGTTGAAAATCAGCATGGTCTGCTCCCAGTCTACCTGAACCGTAATTTTGACCAGGCGGAGCAGAGCAGCCATGCCAGCCCTTGTATAGCGCTGCAATTCGACCGAATTATGTCCTGCTTTTCTGCTGGCCATTTGGGCCATCAATTTTGAAAGATCCTCATGGCCGAACATTGTCTTGTAGATGTCAAAAAGATAGCTGGCGAGCTCTTTTGCTTCGAATCTGACTTGAATGTCGCTCCCAATACTACTTCCAAGCGCTCCTACTACGCTGTTATCCGAAAATTGGTGATATTTCCAAGAAACCCTCAGACGATACTGCTTTTGGCCACGTATATCTCCTTGAAAGAAACTGCACAATGCGGTCTCATTAGAAACAGCATCGAGTGTGACGCCTGTTAGCAGTCCTGAGGGCGCCAGTCCTATGAGCAGTGAGAACGTCGCGACGTCTGAGCCCAAGGCTGTCGACAGAGATGCCGAAAGGTTCTCTGATGTCATCAAAAGACTCTCGGTGTAGAGCACTGAAGAGGCGCTCCGTTGTAACAATGGGGCCGTGGCAGAAAGGATGTTAAGGAGTCCAACATGATCACCAAGGTTTGAGGTATCAATGACCTGAAATGGAGCGGTCAGATTGACGTGCCCATCAAGCAACAGTGGACAGGCGCTCCATGGCTTGACGTAGGTCCTAGCAGAATGGCTCGACCTCTGGTCTAGGGTGACTGCTAGCTGTAAATCGTGGCCGAGAGCAAGAGCTTCTCCACAGAAGAGGCTAATCTGGACGCGGTCTCTGCTGACATAGTCCCGAAAGCTCTCACACCAAGCCTTGAATTGCGACTTGGCAATCTTCACCAGATGCTTCGACTGGTCTGAGACACTCCCTCTTTGTTTGGAACCCTTTTCCTGAAAAGCTTCTGGAAGATGAAATCCTAGAAGTGGCTCGGCGCCGTAGTGCACAGCAAATTTTTTTGATGCAGCTGAAGAAACGGCAAACATCGGGTTGACCTCTCCTTTGCCATTGAGTTGGGAAAGATCGTCACTGTTCCCTGCTACGACACCTGTTTTCCAGAACTCCCGATACACAGTCCCTATCGTCTCAATTGCATTGCACCACAAGGGACCTGCCGACCTTATGCCCGTAGCGAAATGCATGCTACCAATTTCCTTGCTGCGCTGCGCGATGGCAGTCCTGGCTTGGAGAAACTCCTCCGCCGACGCATAGCGGGCCCAATACCGCCGCAACTCCTGCAGCGTGTTCTTATTCAAGTATTGAATATGACTGCCGTATGGAGACGATGCCCATTTCTCGGTGGAATCCGAAGCCTCTAACAAGCCCGCAGCATGAGTGCGGAGGATGGATAAAGTCCTCGCTGGCACGTAGAAGTGGTAAAAGAGATCCCATATCTCTGAACTTGGGTATCCTCTGATAATGAGCGTGAAGAGGACAACATTTCGTGCTAGAACCGCTGGTTCGATATCGCAGCAGGTGAAGCTTAGGGCTCGCTTGGTGTTGTGCCCTCGCTCGCACCACAAAGAAAATAGCACGTTCCTTGGATCGCCACAAGCTAAAGAGAGGATCCTGATAGTCTCCTCCCCCTGGCATGCTGGGATATCCCGGAGCAGATTGACGGCAGGCGTGTTTCCAATTGGGTAAAACCAATACTTGAGTTGGACATATGTTGGAGAGAACATGCTGGACTGACAGAGGGAGACTCTTCCAGTCCTTTCAGTCGGGAGATGAGTGAAGAAACTTCAATACGGAGATTGCAGGAGGGGTACTGGGGCAGTAGATATGCGGATAAGTGGATGATAATGAAGCAAGACACTGGGGACAGGAGCAGATACAGCGTGCAAGAGCCTTGCTCTGTACAGAAAGAGTGGTGCAAGAAAGACAAAGGAGAGGAAGTCACGTCAGGAGAGAGCGAAGTGTTAGGATGAGTACCTTAGGTACAATTCTGCGACTAGGGTGCCATCGCATCCGGCACCTTGCTTAACACTAAGATGTCTGAATTCCGGTGAAAGAAGCATCCTCCAAGACGAACTGCTCCAGCATAAGACGAGAAGAGAAATGCAATGATATCCCAGGACCTGGACAGGGAATATCACTCGGTACCGTTTGAGGCGTGAGGCACTGGTAGTACATATACTTTTCTTCAACTTGAAATGCAACTAAGATCTTAAATACAGGACAAGACAATCTAGAACGGCGCTAATCATTATCGACGACCAGGATCTCTAACATGTGGCTGAAGCTCTGAAGGAGCCGTTACATATCATATACTTCTACTTCGGATAAGGACCAGCAAGCTACCCCGTATATGCTGGTAACATCTCCAAATCATTCATATGGATCAACCTATTTTCTTCTGCATCATCCTCTTTATCCCCCAACTTTGATCGCCACGCCAAGCCTCAAGCTGTCACCCGTCACTTGCAGTAGCACCTGGGTGTCGCTGCTTATGACCTGAGTCATCCGAGTCACTCTTAACAAGCAAAATCTTTCTTCCTCCGGGTACTACAGTCTACAGCCGTCTTGACGGTAGCTGTTCCTCGACCGGGCACAATTGTTAGAAGTCTGAAGAGCATCTCTTTGCTGGACCGCATCCTTTGCGCCGGCCCATCTCGGGCTTGCTTGCTTAAAGAAAAGACAGATTCTAAGGCCAACCTCCCGACCAACGACAAACGCTGAGAGTCATGGCGTTTTGCCAACCTGTCCTCGCTCCTGCGATACGCCAGCCCGTGGTCCAGGACTTACAGAACAATCCTACGACCATCATTTCCTCGCCGTTACACCGAGAGCTTGAACAGGCACCAGAATCACCAGAATGGATACTCTTTCCAGCATATTCAAGTCCCCAAACTCAGACTGCCTCGACCATATGCACGCCCACAGCTGGACTGTCGAGGCTAAGTGACTTTGGCTCTTTGGATACCAAGTCAAGACAAGATGAGGACATCCTTTGCAAGACTACAAATGGCTCCGTTGACGATGATGAAGACCTGGACAGTCTAGACGAAGGTCTCCACGCTTTCCAAGAACCTTCGCTCATGCACAGAGCGGGACTCTTCGAACCAAGCACTTCCGTACTGCCACGGCATGATGGACTAGGCACATTCCCTACATCAAGTCCACCTCTCCAAGAGCAGCTATGGCACTTTGAGCGGTTCAATCCGCGAAAACGATCAATCGGGCACCACAGGAGAAGGTCTAGTGTGCAAAGGAGGATTGATGCTGTTGAAGACCATGATGCCGTGAGCATCGAAGCCGCAACAAGGGAGAGGATTGAGCAATGGAGGATGGAACAATCCAAAGTTCTGTTGGATGAGATTGAGAGGGAGACTAGGCGGAGAAGAAGCAGTGTGATAAGCCAGCGAGCAGAAATGACATCCGGTACTGCTCGCCTGGAGCAGATTATCAAGGGCTCAGTTGCCGAGAATACTGGGGACGAAGCGACGACTGTACCTTTGGGTGCATGCTCGCCAGTGATTGAAGACAGCGAATCATTCTGGCAGCGCATCACTCGAAGAGTCATACGTGATTTCATCGGTATCGACGACACTCTGCTCTCCGTCATTTTCGGCGAATCACTTCCCACAGATAGACCAGAAGGCGAGCCCCCTTCAGAATCAAGCCCTTCAAAATCCTCGCATTCGGACAATTCAGTACCTGCACGTGCTGGCGCTGGCTGGGAAGGACGACTGTTGGACCGTCTTTCTCGTGAGCTCGGAATACTACTGCAGCAGCTCACGGAGCACCCAGGTGCATTCAGCACCCTCAGTACCCCATTCAATCCCTCTACCTCAGACTACGCTGGAATGCCAGTTACAACACCAACTTCGTCCAGGTCACAGTCCAAGCCCTTGACGCCCAGCGGAAATACAGCAGCATCCTTCGAATTCAGGCCCACCCTACAAGACGCATCTCTCCCTACACAGAACTCTGCCGCTGAGTCTACACATGCTGCCCTCTGGGGCATTGAAGAAGAAGAATCCGCCTCTGCCACTCCCGAAGACGACTGTGCATACTGGGAACAGAGTCCAGATATCAAGACTGTTTTCCGCTTCCTCCACAACCGTTTTACCTCGCAGCGGCGGCCGGCAACTACAAGTAAACCGCCTCTCAACGTCGCCACCACATCAACCCCTGACTCATTACGCCGCGCGGCGATTATAAGGCAATACCACCCTCTCGTATCACGGGCTGCAGCGACCTGGGACCAAAGACACGGGCAGGTGCGACGGCATAGCTTAAGGAGAAACGGGGGAAGCAGCTGTGCGAGCAGCGTTGCGGTCAGTGCGAGGAGGACGGACTTGAGAGGAGGTAGTTTAGGGAGCTCGAGCAGGAACTATTGGGATCTTGGCGGGAGTACTGTAGGAAGCGGTGGCGGCAGTGTCATCGGTGTTGGTGGTGGAGGAATGGGAGCTTGGGGGGAGATTTGAAGCGAATCTTGATGGGGTTTCGAGCATAGGGGCCTTGGATAGGTGTCTTGTGGGGCATTTTCGGCTGCATCTTCTCTCTTGGGATGTATGGGTTTATGGGTTGCATGTGTCACGAAGCATTACGGTTGGGTACGATTATATCTGATATTGATGGCATCTCACTCTGTTCCGACTTTTCCACGCGCCGAAAGCCAAATTCGGGACGTAATGCTCTTGTTCCATCCCCCAAAGTGCAGATGATTAGTTGCTTCAAATGACAACGGAGACATGGACATCCGGGCACAAAGCTGATAGAGGCAGTGGTCGCTGACCTTTGGTCAGGCCTCGACCTGTCGTGAACTCGACGAGACTATCTCTATTGTTCGTGGAGGAAAGGCCCGAAATGCGCAAGCAACTTCGTGTGGCCTTGCTTCTTGGCATGTACCTCGATGGCTTACTTCGTACTACCTTCAGGTACTTGCTTGTATACCGCCACGCGCTACTGCATGAAAAGGCCGCAAGAGAATGCCATGCAGCTTGCTCGTGGCTATCCGCAGCCCGCGCCATTGATTACGCTCTCAAAAATTTGAGAAGTTACCTTGGAACCCCACGTAAAAGAAATGGATATCCCGATCCATGATAATCTTGGCATCAAATCGGAGATCCTGGGAGGTTTATCGTACGCAGTTACAAAGTAGATGGCAGAGATGAGGTCGGAAGAGAGATTTACTGGTACATTGGTTTGCATACTCGGAGGTGATGAAAAAGCCGACATCTCCCAGTCCGATTGACTAATCTGATCAACCTTTTGTGACCGAAGGCACCGAGCAATGAATACCTTGACCTCATACTCCAGGTGGCTGGGCGGTAAAGGAACATATCTTCAAACCCAAGACTATCCTGCCTTTCAAAAGATGCTACACCATGGAACAGATGCCCGTAATCAAGACGTTGGTGTGGAAGCAGGCCCGAACCTTGTCACTATACGCTGATGTCTTTGTTCCCCCCAACATCAAGCCTGGTGAGAAGAGACCAGTTGGTATGAAACACCCCCATCCTACGCCAAGATGAAGCTGACAGGTCTGAAGCGATGCTCTTCCATGGCGGTGGCCACGTCATGTTCTCGCGCCAGCAAGTCAATCCCAAACAGGTCGCACTCCTTATTAGCCACGGATTTCTCCCGGTCAGTTTTGACTACCGCCTCTGTCCTGAGCTCAATGTCCTCGATGGGCCAATGAACGATGTATGTGAGGCTCTGCGCTGGTCGCGCTTGCAGCTACCCTCCTTAGCCCCCACGCTTGAGCCAGGCCTCGAGGCGGACGGCGAGAAGGTTGCAGCCGTGGGTTGGTCGTCGGGCGGACATTTATCTATGACCCTTGGCTTCACCGCGCCGCAACGGGGCCTTAGAGCCCCGGAGGCTATTTTAGCATTTTATTGTCCTACAGATTACGAGAGTGAACGTGAGTGCTCCTCTACCAACCGGTTTCCTGTCTTTCTGCCACTGGCAAGAATGCTCACATCAGAACATAGATTGGAGAAATCCCATTTTTGTCAGATTTGCTCTGTCATCCCCTGACGAACCCTACGACGTCCTCGAAGGCATCCAGAAGGAACCAGTAAGCATCTTCCCCCCCTTCCAGCTATCCCAAACCTTTCCAATCACCTCCCATAGTTGCCCTCTACTTAACCCCCCCTTCACTTCAGATCGCAAGCTACCTCCCAGCCGTTCGCCCAGGCTCAATGACGCTGGCGGATCCCCGCTGCCGCTTCATACTGCACATGATCTGGCGCGGGCAAACCGTTCCATTCCTCCTCCGCGGTCCATCCTACGACTCCTCCGATACTACCTTCCCAGCCACAGCAGAAGTCCAATCCATCTCCCCCTACGCCCACATCCTCAGCGGCGCCTTCCGCACCCCAACCTTCCTGCTCCACGGACGAACCGACGACCTGATCCCGTGGCAGCAGAGCATGCGCACAATTGAAGCGCTGAAAGAAAAGGGCGTCGAGGCGGATATCGAGGTCGTGGACGGTGCTGAACACCTTTTCGATTCCTTCCCTCAGCCTGGAGTGGAGTTTGAAGCGAAAGTAGCAAGGGGCTATGCATGGTTGCGTACTGTTGTTTTCGGTTCCTGATGTGCCGCGTCTTGATTCACCGTATCGAGGCATGCATGCAATGTCATGTTTGGATACGAGCTGTTTTGGTTTTTAACAAGGATTCTCTTGGTTGTACGAGAGTACATCTGATGATGCGGCATGACTTGGCTATGTCTTTGTATAGAAGAGTCAAACCAGCATCGAGAGATTTTGTGACAACGAAAGTTCTAACGCTACATTTTATCACGAACATATATACGAGTACAAAGTGTTCGAGCGCATACCAATCTAAGCCGTTCGTCAAAGGAGTCACCAAGCTCCTCTTCTTTCCCTTTCCAGAGAACTTCTTCTCTTTCCCTCTTTCCCTCCTTCCGGACCTAACAATCCACAGACCGATTCAGCCAACCCATCATTCTAACCGGCCCTACTTTGCCAACGCATCTCAAGAACCTCAACCTCCTTATCTAGCCACCACGCATCCCGCATCGTCTATTCTCGACTACACGAAACAGGTCATGCTAACTAATCTCAAAATACCATCTCATATACGAGCCCTGCGGTGCCAGAGATGGGGTTTATCCAAGGCACTTTTTCACCAATACGAGGTATGGATGGATGTATGGATAGAATGCACGATGTCTGACAATGAATATCGCGCTGATTTGAATTTGTCTATCTAATAGATGGATCCCAGCACATCAACGGGGGGGGCCGTAGCAGATACACACATAGTATGGTAGGTATTATGGACAGTAAATGGAGTCGACCTCCTCCTCCTCCTCCTCCTCCTCCTCCTCCTCCTCCTCCTCCTTCCTCTTCCCCCTCCTCCCCCTAAAATAGCACGGGAGAATTCCATCAGAAAAAAACACCAGACGAGCAAACGTAACCAGAAGCGTTGGCGCAAACGATGCACGCTGCCTCTTTCCTTTTCCCTGCCGTCAAACATATTCGTTCCCGTCGCCCGGCTAGCATCCGGATCCTGCGCGTAATAACATGGATATCTCTTCAATGTCGCTCGCTGCCCAAGACGCCTTGCAATGTCGCTCGCTGCAATGGCTTGTGGTTTCGAATGCCCAAAAGGTCACGTCAACACCCACTCACTCCCTCTTTTGATGTACTTATCAAGCATGATGCCAATGTCCGCCATGACGAACCTACATACGGTGAAGCCAAAGAATTCTGCTGCGTGTCGGGCGCTCAATTCGAGCCCAACGTGGGTTGGCGAGGAATGCTTCAGTCCTGGATCTTCCACTTGACGGACGATTTGATCTACACCTCATGTTAGCACTGAAGAGTGAAATTGGCGCGTCAATCGCTCACCTAGGACTTGTGCAGCATCGCACAGCCTCGCAAGCGCACCCATGTAGCTCGGGTTTGGACCCACACACTGGATCTGGTTGACATCACGCTTAGGAAATTTCGGATTTGGTGCCGAGGTCATGGGTATGGACTTCAGCGTCGGAGCCTCTCTGAATCCGTCCCTGCTCACGTTGTTCGAGCCGACCAAAGGCAGAGCTGGACCCAAAGAATTCTTGTTTCGTAATTTTCGCCATGACAGGTAAGCCTTGCTGCTGGCGTTGGTAGTCTTAGGTGCCAGCGCCTCAGGATAGACTGTCTCGTCTCCAGCGCCAAAGGACTTGAATAATTGAGCCGCACCTTGCACTCCGACATCGCTGCCAAGCTTCCTGGACAGATTCGAATGTACTTGTTCCATAACAGTCTCAAAAAACTCCATCTCATCCCTCACAGCATTGGCATCCAAGTTGTCAACCTTGCCAAGCTTGAGTAATGCAGCAGTCAAAAGATCGCAGCTTGAAACCTTCTCTTCCACGTTCTTCAGCTTGATGTTCTTGACCCTCCAAATGTCCCGAGGAATGAAAAGTCTGTTGGAAATGTAACCGCCTCTCGGATGAGCAATCGTCTGATAGATGGAGCGAAGAAACCAGAACGGCCGAAGTAAAGCTGACTCAGGACAAGGCTCAAGTGGTAAAGGAGGATGAACGACCGAAGGATTCGGAAAGCCTGGGGTGTTCGGAGAATGGATATCATTGTCGAAAAGGTATGGGCCACCCGTCGATTGCCCTTTAATAATAAATCCCGCTTCCATGGATGCAGGTAAAACAGGCACTGCTGGTGAAGGAACTCTTTGTTGCTTTGGCGTCGAGGACATACTGCTAACAGAAGCATTTGATGACGCATCGTGTGCCTCCGGCACGACCACAGTCAAGTTTTTGTTTCGTAAGCTGGACGAAGAGAAGTTCTTTCTCAGCCCTGTTGCGGCTGTTGCAGCTTTGCTAGCGAGACGGGCAGGTGACCCTGGTACAGATGGTACACTATTATCACTATCTGCTGACGTCACTCGGGTAAGAGCAGAGGCAGTAGATGAAGTCTGATCAGTTGTATCGGACCCAGGAAACGGCGATGAGCCTTTGCGGCTGCTTGGTAGTGTCGCTGAAGACGGCACTGGGTTGAAGGCAAGGCTTGGCAGAAGCTGTTGGGGTTCCGGCGCAGGGAGCGCGGACTTTGGTGGCTCGGCTACTGATGGAGTGGACAAAATCTGAGGCGCCAGCGTGGCTGGTTGCGTTCTAGGCGCTTCTGATTCAGACGTGTCTGAATGTTTCGCATGGGTCTCGATCTTCAGCGGTTTTCGTTCCATCCCTGACAGCCTGCGCTCTCGGACGCCAGGACTTGTGTTCCTGGAGACTAGACTCGGAGGGCTTACTGTAGCATTGTTCGGTTGGAGAGAGATGTTTGGGGTTGCTGACAATGGAGGAGGCGGAAGAGCACTCGAGGGTGGAGGATGCAGTGGCGGCGGGAGCGGGTTCTCTTCCAGCTGTGCTGCCATCGATGGCAATATCGAAGCTTCAGCAACGGTTGACAATGAGGTACCCGCTGACGTTGGGTTCGAGCCATACGAACTAACCCATGTCCTCCCAGAAAATCCGCTGGAGTCTGATTGACGTGGAAGAGCGGACTTAGTCTGAACGTCGTATTCATCATCCATAATGTAGTCCCTGGTCATCTCTTCTAGCATTCGCTCTTCCTCTTCAGCTTCGTCATCGTTGTATTCCAAGTCAATGCTGTCTCTTGCGCCTTGAAGCCGTTCTCGTTCTCTTTCTTTAGCCCGTGAAATCGCAGCTTCACGTTCAGCTTCCCGGACATTTTCTTTGGCTAGAGCAACGTTCCTTCTCGCCTGCGACAGGACTCTGGGTTCTTCAAGATGATATTCAGGGTCGTTCGCCAACTGCTCATCATAGTCTCCCTTGTCGTCGGGCTCAAAACCATCGTCGTAGGCTGCCTCCACTGCTGCATCGAGTGCTGCGTCGAACTCTGCCTCCGTCTGACCGCTCGCGGCTCGTATATGCTTTCTCCTAAGACCTACAGATGACCTTCGTGAATGGACGGATGAAGCTGAAGAGCCACTCGATTCGTTGATGGTGTTAAGCCAGGATGTATGCTCCCCATTGTCTTGACGAATAGAGTCGGACTGATTTGGATCGTCGCCTGGTGCAGATTGCGCTGATAGATCTGTAGATGACTGCATGGTGTTCTCCTTGGCAAGAGGTGCTGATGGAAGACGCCGTGGCGACAGAGGCGGCGGCATACACTCCTGATATGCCGCTGTACTAAGATCTAAGTGAGTCTCGTCGATGGTCTCCTGACCTCTGTATATCCCCCGTAGCGGTTGTTGGTCTTGCATTCGATTCGAATTTCCGATCTCTCTGCCCTCTACCCTGTAGGCAGTTGTATGTAATGACTGTCGCCTTGGAGGTATACTGGCCAGCTGGCCAAGATGAGGTAGCTTTCCCCTTCGTGTCTCTTCGTTACCAAGAGGCGCTACTGTTGCTGTTTCCATGGTTGTTTCTCCATCGTCATTGTCTGTGACTATTGACAACCGCTCGGAGTCTTTTGAGTCTCTTTCTGGAGGCCGCTGCGGCAGAGACTTGCCATCTGCAGCGCGATACACTGGGTCAGTGCCCCGTAGCTCGGCGATACGTGCTTCATACGTATTGCGCTTTGACGAATATTAGCGTGCGTCCCGCCTTCATTTAGCCACATTAACTTACAACTGCATCCAGCTTTTCCCGATCTTCAATGCCCGAGCTTCTGACCATCACCTTTTGTAGCAAAGCACAAGCGTCTTGGTATGCATACATGGCTCCTTCGAAATTTAAGTGCTGGTCGAGGGTGACTGCATGGTGTGCTTTTTGCAAAGCTTTGGACAACATGGCCTTCTGCGAAGGTGTCTTGCGCTTGTGTACTCTATCAGCCCGAGCACGGTTGTCAGACGCTGAACTCTCCCCCTCGGTGGTGCCACTGCCTTTATTGTGTTCGTCTCGGTGGCGATAATGTCCACTCTGCGAGATTCGACGAGACGCATGCTTGAGCCGGGACGCAGTGCGTGGGGAGTAGACAGACTCAGGAGGACCAGGCGATCCAGGGCTTGTTGAATTGTCAATCATGATTGGTGAGGGTTTAGTTGCTCTGTGAGCATGCGAAGGCGCTGGCCGCTTTGTTCCCGCCATCTGTTTTGTGGGAGATCGGGAGCTCCACCCATCTCCAAAATAGTCGCGCTGAGTTGAAGGGTGATTTAGCGGTGTAATGATGTCTGCTGTCGCTGGAGTGACTGTTGCGACTGTTGACGGCGAATCCGCAGCGTCAACAGCCTGGGACAAGGATGATAATGTGACGATAGGAGGTAGGGTTGGTGGGGGTTTCGAAGGCGGCGACATCTTGGCTAATGCCGGAGGGCTTTTCTGTGGGGATGGTCGTCCTCTGGTAGAAAATGTTGCATTGGGAGAGGGCGTTTGGCCACCCACAAAGCCACCAAAGGAACCAAAAGATCCAGAAAGTCTTTTCGAAAAGCTGCTTCGTCTATTGTGCGCAGAGTTTTTGCTGGAGGCTGTGGATTGGGACCATCTATTCAGGTTACCCACGCCTTCACGAAACCCATTCCCACTATCTGGGCGAGTATGCAAAGCGCTAGTCCTTCGCTTGGTGGTCTCTGGAGACAGAGTACGACCCGTAAGATTTGTGGATATCGTATTCGCTTCGTTGGGACTCTGCGATCTCAAACCTGTGACAGTTGGGTGTTTGCCACTCCGTGCGGTGACTGAAGAGGCACGTTGTACAGTGATAATGGAGGAAGATGATGCTGAGTTTGGCCTAGAACCCTGCCGCTGGTATGTAGGGGGCTTGGCCAACGATGACATATCGACCACCAGCAGTACCTGGGCTATAGGTGGGATGTAGTATTCGCAATGCCCTAGTCGCCAGACAAGAGACCCGAGTGGAGGTCCCACAGCGAAGACAGCGCGTAAGCTGGCATACAAGTGGCTCCGAGAGTATGACTGCGGAGATGCCGCTTGCTCCTGGTTGATCCTCCGGTTATAACAGATATTCACTCCGAGTGCCCTGGTAGCTTCTCACTTCCTCCGCCTCAAACCATTTTTTTCACTTGGATCCAATCATATCCCTCCCACAATATTGATATTAACACTTTGTATACCTTTGGTATCGTTGATTGAGTCGTGTGATAGTTTGAGGAAGGTTCCAGGAGAAAATTTCGTACAGTAAGCTCTCCGTGCCGCGAGACGAACCTGTACACACTTGGCGAAGCCGATTGATGTTGGCGGTGGAGGGGGAGGCGGCGCAGGAGAGGCGTGTTGCCGCTTATACCGCAAGAGGTACCAATTGGCTGACAATCGATTTTGAACAAGCGATGGATCAAAAAGGATTATGTATTGGTAGAGCGGTTGCCTGCATGACCGCTTCGACCTATACGAGACCGCAGCCAGGAGACAAGCACTTTGGGCAAGGGGTTCTGTGTCGGTAGATGGGGGGGCGCCGGAGGAACACGGTGAGATATTAGCAAGGAGAGAAATGCGTATGAATCTTACACCAACCGAGGGTAGAATGGAAAGGAATGGTCAGATGGCTCTGTACGGAAGCAGTCTTGTGGTTTTCCTCGCTGTCGCTCTTTTTCTCGAGTTGGGTCCCCCGGAGTCCGTAGATTTAGTTCCCCCTGCCCGCCAAGCCTTAGTTCCGACCCACCTCGTGGTTGTCCGAGCTTTTTGACCCTCAAGTATAGTAATCAATCATTGTTATTGCTATGCATTTGCGACCTTCCCTAAGAGACACGCGAACGCCCAGAACCAAATTTGATTACTTATTTATACCTATATCTATTCGATTATGGCATCGCACAAGCGAACGCTCACAAATGATAATTATCCACCGGCGCCTCTGCTTTCACAAGCTCCCAAATCTTGTCGACCCTCTTCGCAATATTCTCGTCTAATGGCCCATCTTCAATCGCCTTCAGTGTTTCTTCGAGCTGTGGCCCTCGAGTCGCTCCAATCTGCATACAATTTACGGGATTAGCATATATATCGAGAGGAAGGCTAAATGAATGTTAAAAGACCTTTCGAGATGTCTCTTTTGCAGGCTTGTTTCAAGACTCCAGATGGATTTCGAACAGGAATTAGGGCTTCGAAGATACGTACGATAATACCATCGTCATGCTCAGCGCTCAGCTTCGAGTTGTACATCACCCATCGATAGGCCAACGCAGCCTTGGACACTCGAGCCTCATTGGCAATCGCTTCCCACTCGGACAATGCCTCAAGCAGCGATGGTTTCATGTATCTATCGTTGTATACTTTTCCGACCCCGGAACTCGGGTTCCATCGGCCCTGGACACCGCCTGATTCGAGTGTATGTGCGTCTTTTACGAGGAATCCACTGGCGAGGGGAGAATATGCATAAAAGGCGATGTTGAGTTCTCGGAGGAGCGGGAAAAGCGTCGTGTCATAATGACGAGCAACGGGGTTGTAATTCCCCTGGAAAACCGTCGGCAGAACATATCCTTTCGAAGCTGCATAGTCGTATACTCTCCTCACATCATCCGGTTTGAAATTCGAGAGACCGAACTGTGGAACACGTCAGCTTCGGAGCAGGACACACTTTCGCACAGCGCCAGGAAAGTATGACCTACATGCTTGTACTTTCCGGACGCATAGACCAACTGCATACCATCGACGGTCTGCTCAATGGGAGTGTCGGGATCGGGAGAGTGCACGAAATATGTTTCGACCTTTGTGGAGTATGTTAGCGGCCTTCATGTTTGGTCCGGGGGGGGGGCCAGGAACACCATACGGTTTTGACACCCAGATCCTCGAAACTCTGCTTTGCAGCTGCCAATATTGATGCTTTTGTCCCAGAACCTTTGACGAACCCCGGGGCTTTCGTATGAATCGTGAAGCTTGAAGTTGCGCCCAGCTCTTTCAGAGCCCTCTCACTCCCTTCCTGTGGCGCGTGCACTTAGCTTCTTTCCTGAATTTTGGAAGACGCAGCCTTACTTACATATCCGTGGGCAGTATCAAGGTCCTTGACATTGTGCTTTTTGAGTAGATCGAGGAATTCTTGGCCGGTCTCCGTAGGCATTGAGCCAAACGAGGCAGTACCAAACAGTACCTTCACATGAGACATTGATGCAGTACTCGAAGGAGTTTTTCAGTTGTTGGAGTTTGCATGAGTACTTTACCTTCCAACCTCTTGCTTGCAACCTTAAGATCAAGGTTAATCCTTAACCTTTCGGCTAAAAAGTACTGAGGTACGGCCGAGAGAAATTCCGTCAATCATTTTGCAAATCAATAGCATGGCGTTCGAAAACTGAGTACATTGGCGACAATGGCCCGCAAAGGGGCTTTTGGAGAGACCCTATCCCCCTCGAATATAATCATTCGACTTGCTCTTCTTTAGGCACATGCTCAAAGCCCTTCAATATCAGGATGAGCCAATTCCCCAGGCCGGCATTTGACCTATTACAAGGAAAGGACAGGTGCCAAAGATCGCGTATGTGAGCCTATTATAGCCAGTCGAGATACCTATGAAGACCAGTCGACAGTGGATCTGTCTTGAGGTGCTCCTCATGCTGTTGACGTAAGTGATTGTTGCTCTGAAGGAGGCTGACATTCTGGGGGTTTTGTAATTCCGAGAGGCTTGCAGGACCTGGTGCTCCTTTACAACATTTCCCAGGGGCCCGAAATCAAATTATTCAAAGTGACTCAGTGTCTTATCGGCTTGATATATAAATCCATGATATAAATCCATGCTTACTCCCATGGCCTACCTTACTCACGCCAGCGAAACCTCGCGGGCACCAGGTGGAGCTTAATGAAGCTGGCAGCCCTGCCGCCCAAGAACAAGGGAGCAGCCTCCCAATCTTTTAGTCCAAGTCGTTGAATCCACCGCGACATACCCCTCCCAGATGCTCAAAAGGTCCATAGATCCAGCCAACTCCTCGCGCGCAACAGTACCATCCCGCATCATCCTCCGCAAATGAGCCGCCACATGCATGGAGCGGCGGCTCTGATTCGAGAGATGCAGGCTAAAGTCGACAACGTTGCCCCGCGTATAGCATGACGCTCCGCTTAATCGCGCCGCCCCATATCAACGACTATCCTCTCGATCACATCCACCCACTCGGTCCAAACGCCGCTCAGCAGTTTGTCAGACAATTCTTAGGACTTTATGATGTTAGATAACTCGCGTCATATCCGGCCCTGCCGACGGTGAGGTTGTCGTCGGATGAGATGGCCTGCCTGTTTCTTCCATCTGATCAATCAGTGTATGAGGAATGAGCTTGACACTTTGTCCGCCCATTTTCTCCATAAGAATATGATTTGCTTTGGTGGTGCTGGTGTAGGTATAGTGCGGAGGATACCGTTTGTGTACCACGCCTGTGTTTTTGGCGTGTCTGAAGATTGGGGAGTAGGTATATTCTGGATCTCACCAATCGCGTTATTAGTGAGGTTCGTAGCATGAATTTGATTGGTGGAACTTGCTTAAGTTAGACCGGGCTGTGGTGGTTTCTGATTGGCACTGGGCAATGAACAAAGGTGTTGTTGCTGGAGTGTCTTTGTCCTACAATGGCTCTCCTTTCCCATCCCTCCCTATTCAATCACAAAGAGGTTGTCTGTTGCACATTTCTCCTGGTTGCGATGTGCACAACACTTTACTACAAGTTCAACACTCACCAAACTGCGTACTTTTCTCCTTCGAAAAGCCAAGGAAGTATCCAACTTTCAACATCTCCATCCTCAATGATCTCAGCAGCCACCATGCAAAAGCAGCCGATCGAGACCAACCAGCCACAAACCAACGTGCCACCCTCCGATCCAACCATGGGTCGACCCCCGAGTTCCATATATGGCAACCCGCTAACATTCAACATTATCATCATGTTTCTCTTCTATGTCCTCAGCATCACCCTATGCCTATCCAGCGTCTCGACATGCGTTTGCGTCATCTTCGATCCCGTGGGCACCTTCCGCACCATTGCCAATTATCTCTTTTATGCCCTTGTCTCGAGCTTCTCATTGACTTCCCTGGTCGTCGTTTTAATCGCGTTCTACTTCCACGATGACCAAGCTTTGCCAGAGACACGGAGGATCGTGGGAAGCGGTGATAAGGAGCTCGATCCAGAAGCGCATCACGAGGTGTCTGCGCCACGGGAGATGGGAGACGCGGGGCGGATCCAAAAGGAATATCGCGAGAGCTCAGCAACACAGAAGCTCGAAGAAGTTACTGTGACACAGACAACATTTTACAAAGTCTTAGCTCCAAAAGATGTCGTTGAGGCGACCCTAATCAAGGAAGAACACCGCGAAGCCTCAGCACAGTCAGCTCCACTTACGCACGAAGTTGAATGTGAATGGTTGAGACGTGCACCTCCTCCCGTTGAGGCGCAAACGACGGCTGTACAATGTCTGATTGACGCTGTTGCGTTCACCACCGACTCCGCTGCTCGTGATGAAACCGATTCTCCTACCACGCCTAAAGCTTGTGCTTCGGAGCAAACAGCGTTAGAAGAGCATGCAAAGAATCAGGTCGTCGAGACTGTGAAACCGGTTGACGAAATCCCTTGCTTCCGTGAAGAGATACCAGCTTCACCTGAGGAGATGAGCGATGTAGCTGAGCCGGAAGAGCACGCGCCCAAGGTGAACGCTTCTTACCGCATCGAGACAGCTGGCCAAGACAAACCCACGGCTAGTGTTATCACCGCTCGGGAATCTAGGAAGATTGAAAAATGGATAAACCAAACGGATTCGGCTAACACAGACGATGCAGACGAGGTCCCTCAAGAGGCACAGGGAAATGATGAAATCAGGGTGGGGAGACGCGACGATGGCGGCCCGCTGTCGGAGACTCGCTACATCAGTCAATATTCTAATTTTCAGAAGGCGCTCCAGGTGTACATGAAGAAGGAGGTGTGCTATAGGGGGGCGCAGAAGAGATCTGGTAACTCTACACCAAGCTCACAGTCAAGTGAGGAATCGGAATTTCAAGGTCTTGTTCGCAAGACTTTGATGCTAGAGAAAGTCGGAGGGAAAAGTGCTAGGAGGACGAAGAAGTTGCGTACTGTGTAGGATGGTGAAGTAGTAAAATAGGGGTGTTTGAGGAGTTGCTAGGCGCTCAGTGCCTGTACGTCGGGCTGTTGGAGGACTTCTCTGGTTGTGGTGTGTAGCTCTAAGCTAGGAGAATCGAGAGCAGTGGTTGACTTCGTCGATTCATCCAGGGTCACGTGAACAACGTGTGCAACACCTCTGCAGGCTGGGATGCATTGCAGAAGTCTCTCCTGCTGCAAACGAGTGTGTCGAGGTAATGTGGTACTCTTAACGTGCAGGTTGTGCAGAGCATCATTTCCTTTCTCTTTGTTGCTGTCTTGTATTATCCACTTATCACTCTCCAACAGCTCGCTATCGATCTATTGAGCAGTTGCCCATACTCGCAATTGGATTTCAGGCTGTAGACGCAATTGCTGGTTGGACATGTCCCCCAAAATCTGTTAGTCGTGCGTAGATACTGGGAAAGGTAATATCAAGTCAGTATAGCAGTGTGCGTCCGGCTGTTGAACAGCTCATACAGTGTGCGAAAGGTGATGACTGCAATGCTGGATTGCCGTTCGGAATTGGTGAGCTGTAGGACTCTGATTTGGGCGTGGATTAATCCCCAAGCCTAGTGCTAGTTCCTAGCCGACTAAGAGATGCCCCTGCCACTACTCCATGTGATCTTCTGACTTTCATCCAGTGCGTATTCGTCTCTTTCCGGGGAGCTTGTGAGCAACCCGTGAAGTGAGCCTATTGAAAATAGAGTGCACCGCTTTGGGGTTGATGCGGTACGAAAAGACAGGGCAGCTTGCAGCTTGCGGCCGTTGTTACTAGCTGGGTGCAAAATAGTCTCCAATTTGCAGGGATTTACTTCGAAATCCCGTGCTAACGGGAGAACTAATTGATTGACAGCATTAAAAGCGGACGGTAAAAGACCTGTAGTGGTACCTTAGTAGCTGCAGGCAAAGAGTTTACTTGTAGCAGCACCAACCGAATGAGGGAAGTCATGACTGCGGGCCGTGCTTGGCAGCCACGTCGCCCAAAGTCGGCTGAAACTTATTCTCCCTTACTTTACCTTTCACACCACTTCGCTTCTCTTAGGGATCATGTGTCTTTACATGAATCAGTTGTCAAAGTCAAGGGATATCAAGCATCACATTATGAACAACAGCAGTGATGTACCTACCTGACCACTGTGACTCGGCCCATCCGGCCCGCGTGAGGCATCCGTAAGGTACGATCCATATCAGCTGCGCATCCTGCATCAACTGACCAATCAACATTCATTCTATCATCGATCCATCTAAACTCTAGCCAGCGGCAAGCAGGTACCGATTGGAACCTGAAAGGTGCTATTTAAATGCTGCCCCACCTGCCCCCCAACGAAAATGCCTCTGTCGAGTTCGCATGCGCTCTCTGACCTTGGCCATGGTACGCCTCCATCGTCTCGCCTCAGAAGTAGTCCGCTCCCGCATCTGAGAACAATCATGTTCCAAGACGTTCCGCTCGCCGACATGTCAGTCCGCCGGCGCATTCTCCTCATGAGCATAGTCCTTACATTCGGCAACCTCGCTCTAACCCTTACCAAGAGTTCTCGAGTCTATCTCTTCGAGCAGGCCCGATGCTTAATCTACTATCAAGTCAATGATTCAACCAAGATCGACTCTGAGAATGGCGTCAACGAGAGTCTATGCAAGCTAGAGGGTGTTCAGCATCCTCTCTCCATTCTCGTTGGCATCGATGCTATTCTATCCATGCTACCCGGTAAGCTCTCCTACCTCCATATCTGATCCTTGCCGTCAGATAGGTCACTGGAAACTTATATACCAACAAAGCTGGCTTGCAGTGCTCTTGGTCTTAGGTATATACCAGCAGCTCTTAGCCAAGGTCGGCCTGCGAAGACTCCTGCTGGTGAGCTTGTTTTGCTCAGCCACAGGCCTTATCCTTTCTACCATTGTGTGTACGTAGATCTCCTTCTACTCTGAGTTCTTCAAAGACTTATCTGTTGTATAAACAGTCTGGCTGCGCCAACCATGGACAACCCCTGTCGTTCTGATGTTGAACGTTTTTGATGTCATAGGAGGTGGTGATATGACAAGGATGACAATGATAACCACATGCATCGCGGAGATTTCTCACCCAGACAATCTGTATGTTGATACTCTTCTGACTCAAGTTCTGTTTTGGGCTATTACCAAGTGCTGATTGAATTTGAGAACAACGACGTACAATTACATCACAGGCACCTACCTGCTAGCTTCGGTTGGGGGAGCGACATTTGCATCTCTCCTCCTCAGCCACCATGTTTATTTCCTGAACTGTCTTTCTGTCATGTGTTTTGCTCTGACTGCAATGTTGGCCATACTCATCCCTAGCCACTGTGGGCGAGATTCCAAACTAGCTGCGGACGCAGTACCCATCCTCTCCCCAGTCGAGGATGATGTACAACCACCCGTATCACCCAATGGACGAGCGACCTTTGTTGATGATCAGGTAATAACCTGGGGAAACCTATTCCGTACATTCATTCTGCTAAGCTCAAGCCAGCTCCCTCTCCATCGCATTCTACTCAACTCTTGGCACGCGTCCTACCTCTCCTTAGTAACCATATTTCGCACCAACAATCCTACTTTCACCGTCATAATCCTCTTCTTCATCAGTGGACTGGCCAACAACATCCAAGTCATCATCCCGCAGTATACCTCCCTGGTCCTGTCCTGGCCATTCGCAGAGGTCGACGCCATCCTCGCACTCAAGTCTCTCGTCTCCGCCCTCATCCTCTTCTGCCTCCCAACTTTTCGGAAATCTTTTCTAGAACCGCATCTCAGCACCCCGAAGATCGATCTCCTCATCACACAGGCGTCGCTAGCAGCAAATCTTGTTGGCATGGTCGGTCTCGGTTTCTCCGGGATTTTTGCTTCTGCCGGCTTATTCGTAGCTTCTTTATGCATCTACACGAGCGGCATTGGCTTAGCCGACTCGTTGACCTCCTACGGCACCTTCAGTCTCGCCCCTGGGCAAACGGTTGCAGATTTCTACGTACGTATAGGCCTGATCAGTCTGGTTGCGGGATTGACGGCTGCGCCATTGTGGTCTGGTCTCTTCAGTCTTGTTTTACAAAGTAAGGTCTTGCCCTTTGGTTTACCTTTCTGGATTAGCGCAGGACTTTTTGGGGCAGGATTGGGAGGGGTGGGAGCGCTGAGAAAGGGTTGGTGGGGCAGTTCAGGATAGAGGTAGGGTTGATTAATAGCGTTGTATTGCATTGGGATTTGGAGATTTGCAAAGGGAGGCATTCTGGTATTAGCATATATGATACCCAGTCCGGTGGACTCGCTACTGATAAGAAAGAATCGGCCGATTCCCAGATGATTCGCACATTCCAAAGTGACTACCACCAGTGGGTGAACCAGCCCTATCTTATGATAGCACGTGGATTCCCATCGCATGTGTCCATTCTGTCACTGCAAATTTTTCGATGCGCCGCTTCCGCTCCGAAAGGAGCCATGGAAATGAGAGAAAGCAAGATCGCCCACCGGACATGTCCTTCCAGAAACCTTCCATGCAGATACGCAGTCAGATAAGCTTTCCGAAATATCGGGCTGTAAATAGTGCTGTTAAAAGTATTCGACGAGCTGTATATGTATAGATCGAATCCTGCATGTCTGGCATGCTGCGCGCGGAAATGGCAGAAGTGAAATTTATTAAGGGTTTTTTGGGCTGGGTGGTGCGGGCAATTCTTTGCGAGGGATGACGTTCGATGATTGGCTAAGGCTATCTAATCTATCAATTTGATCCAGTATGAAGAACACTTTACTTCGGAAGAAAAGATACTTGATATATAGAGAGGACTAGAAGTTAGGATATAACCTGACGAAGAGTACTTCGTATTCTACTGGATAACGCTAGATTTCGACAAATCCTCTACTCGTCTAACAGCGGACTGGCAGCCCTTGGGTCAAAGTGGCATACGGCTCCCGTTCCCAACCATCTGTCCGACTGGAAGAAATCCTTCCCGCTAGAATATTAATAGAATCGAAAAGCAGCGAAATGATTACCTAAGTAATATACCAACAAAGACCGAGGTGCGAGATCCCGCAGTTTATGGAAGCCGACCGAATTCAATTGTTTGCGTATATAAAGTTTTAAGGTAACGTAAAGTACTTGATGGGGTTTTGAGAATGAGTGGGTTTCGAGAATCCTTAATAAGCACACGTTAGCGCATAGAGATAATTGGCCAAATTATCTCTGTGTTTAGATTTGTGGTGTTCTGTAGAGAGACCCTTGCTGACTGATCATTACTACCTACGGTTAGACTACTTTTTCTTTGGTGGGCTGACTAAGATTCTCGAAACCCCATCAAGTACGTTAGTCTATGATATTCCTTCTCCCACTCATCAACTAGACTTGCTCTTCTCTCAAAATAAGTACTTCTTATTCACCCTTCCAAGTCAAGTCAGCTCATCTTCGGCATTCATATTCATTTCGAAAGCATACGAACAGAAATGTCGTCGCAAATCAAACCCATCAAGGTCTGGGGTCAACACGGTCCCAATCCGGCCAAAGTCGCCATCTTTCTTAAGGAGCTCGGCCTTCCTCACGAAATTACCCCAATTCAGTTCTCGGAAGTCAAGAAGCCTGAATACCTCGCGGTCAACCCCAACGGTCGCATACCGGCCATCCACGACCCTAATACCGGCATCACCCTCTGGGAGTCCGGCGCCATCATCGAGTACCTGATGGAGCGCTACGACACGAAACACCGGCTGAGTTTTGCTCCTGGAACACCAGAGGCGTATCACGCAAAACAGTGGCTCTACTTCCAGGCATCGGGCCAGGGGCCATACTATGGACAGGCGGTCTGGTTCAAGAAGTATCACCCGGAGCAACTGCCCAGCGCCATTGAGCGCTATGTCAAAGAAATCAATCGGGTGTCAGGCGTCTTGGAAGGGTACTTGGCGCAGCAGGAACAGGAACATGGCGGCAGCGACGGACCATGGCTCGTGGGCAATAAACTTTCCTATGCGGATCTCGCATTCATCTCGTGGCAGAGAATTGTCGGTGGGGTGATCGGGAAGGACGAGTACAACGAGGACAATTTCCCGCATGTAAAGCAGTGGCTCAGCAAGATGACTGCGCGCGAGACGGTCAAGACTGTGCTCAAAGGTGCCGTACCATCGAATTAGCGAGGTTTGAGGTCAAGTTCCCCAAGCGCGGTCGTACGATCAAACAGAACTTCTTAGCATGAATCTATCTACGTTATTGTTACGATATGATCCTTTGGATCAATCGATGTTGTGCAAATTTTTTCTCAAACAGCAAGGCTGCCCTCGGTGATTATGCTATGCTTGTCGTGATAGGGTAATCACCAAAAATCTATAAATTTACAAATTGCTTCGCAGGCACCTGGCCAGCGCTTTCAGTCCATTCGAGCAGAGTATCTTTCTCGACCTTTGAACCCTTGAAAGATCATCTAGCATGTACCTTGCAAATTCGTCCTCACGACCGGTGAGGATACGGTGGAGGCCTCAGTGATAGCCCAGGTAACAGCGTGCGCATCGAAGGATGACCATCATAGTCAAGCATTCTCTTGAAGATTATTGAGTGCAGTTCCATCGGTAGTGCCAGCTGACACCAATTGCTCGAAGACATTATGTTGCACGTCTATCGTCCAGTATAATTTCTCGAGAAGCAAAAATACTCAACCCCGCTTGCCGGATCGACGTAGAACTATACCATGTAGAGCACTAGCTTCGGCACTCCCCGCTGTCAAGTCTCTCGTCCTCTTTGTTTGACGTTGTGTTTCACATCATGTCCATAAAGTGATACCATCCCAACACTGTCGCTGCGCTGCCCACAGACTCATCTGGCATCTCCTGCAAGATGACTAGGGATCCAAGTGATCAAATTACTTGATAGACAAGGGTCACGATGTTTGGAAACTTGGCTGCTCTGAGTTCGTATGCTTCTCACTTCAACGCCCCCCGTTTCAGCTGCAGCTTAGCACCATGGGAATCCCCGTCATTTCGCCAGCTGATCCGCTATCCTGCATAATCTCTACGTACCGCAATCGGGGAGTCCTCTTGTCATTCATTACAGGCTCCTGGGAAACCCCGGAGCCGAAGCTTCATTTCTTTTTTGATAAGCACATAATCGCTTTGGGAATCTGCATGGCATTGAAAATATTGAGGATCTAAGAGCCTTCGTGTCGAGCTACTGCTGACGTTGGTCTGAGCTCGGTGGTATCCACAAATGTGTATTCCCCAAATTCGTGGCGTTTCTTTTCTTTCTACCCTTTCCTCCACCCACCTAGAGGTTCCAAGCTGCCCTCCAATTGTACTGTTCATGACTTGGATTTTGCAGCTATGTTGGAACCTGTCCACGTGGATGACATGCAAGAGATGTGGGAGTCACTGACATCTTCCACTCCAGCTGCCCGCAAAGACGACATCGACCAACCACGAGAACCACCACCTCCGGCAACCCCTCTCGATTTCCCCCACTGCGAGCCTTCGAAGCTTTCAGTACCTGAATCCGCAGTGTCTAATGACCTGGTTAAGCTATTCAGTAGCACTCTCAGAACCGGCCCAACACCAAAGCACCTCCAGGCTTTGAATGTCAATCTATCTAATGAGCTCTCCTTAGAGCAAGTCGTCCCAGCAGATTTCATTCCGCATCCTTCCTGGTCAGAAGCTTCCACCGAAAACGGATCTTTAGAGTCACCCCAAGCTGCAAGTTCGGTATCAGCCTCATTGAGCAATGGACCACCAACCCCTGGTAAAAAGGTATTCTTCGACCGAGTCAAAGAGCTTCTGCATGACAATGAGGATGCCTTTCGTGCCATTCAGCGAAAGCCTCCTCTTCCAAATCGTCAGCCTGTTCGCATCGTCCACTTTCGCAAATTTTGGGATGGCTTGCTTTCGATGGCCGAGCATTGGGATACCAGTCATGACAAAAACATAGACAGCAAAGATACAGAGGACGAGTCTGCTATGGACATAGATAAGCCACATTCAGAATGTTTCAAACCCGAGGATGGAAGTGGGACAGACCAAGGTGAAGGCCCAAAGAAGACGTATACAGGACGTCGCACTGGGACGGGCCGAGACATGCCAGGCAAATATCGCGAGGACACAGTCTTCTCCTTTGTCGAGACACTCACCTGGGCTTTTCGTTGCAGGCTAGATCAACCACATTCACAACAGAGACTCAAGTTGCAAGGCACAATGATTCCCATTCTACACGCAGCATCAGTCCATCGCGTACCGAAAGATGTCCGCGAAGCAAGGAGAGGACTGGCAGAGGGACCGATGCTAGGTGTTTTCTGCAGAGAGCAAACCACATTCCGTAATCCTGACGAAGCTGAAGGGGAAGGAAAGCAGGAGATCTTGGACTTGCTTCGAGAGACTGGCTTGATGTTACTGCTGGCGCAGAAACGTGCGAGAGAAGGGAAGGAGGAAGAGGTGCCGGGTAAGGACAAATGGTGGGCAAATGCACCTCGCTGGGGTGGCGGCGTTGGCGGTGAGCTTGGAGATACCACCAACGAAACCACTGGAGACACCACGCCATCCGAACCCTCACGCAAACAAAATAAGAAGGCGAGCCGCATGGACGCTTGGAAGAGTATGCAACCACCTTCCAGGGTCTGGGAGAGAGGCGTGAAGTATCAACAAATTGGGAAAGACAAGAGTAGCGAGTACGACGACGTAAGTGAGCCCAACGGAAGGGCTCAGGCTCATCCCGGTCCGTAAAGCTCCTGTTGAAGGATTACTGATCAGCATTCTAGATCTATCTAGTCTCATCAATTAATCACCACATTTCCATACTCCACCTCCGCATCCACCAGAATTACATCGACCATCTTCACAAAACCCCAGCTCAGTCTAGAATATCCAAAGCAGCGCAGCAGCCATGGTATATCCTGGAGATGAAGCGATCAAAATGGTTCGATCTGCTTGTCGCGCAAGACAGAGTCGAAGCAATGAGAGGCATCTGGGCAATCCTAGGCTGGCAGATGAGGAACATAACGGAAGATGAAGAGGAAGCCAAGGAGGCCACGGTCTGAGTGCTCCATGCTCGGAAAGGTGAATGTTCTTTTCAGGTACTCGTACGAAGGAATTGAGGCTGACAGCCTTCGGACTAGGAGCGATCCAAGTCGGAGCTCGTTTGTCCATTGCGATTTGACCTATGATGAAAGCTGGTCAAGACTATTCGCGATAGAAGAAATGCATAATGACCGGTGATGATTTATATTTATGACAAGATATGCAACCACGCTGCCGATGACCTTGATGGACCCAAGCCCGCTCAGGGCACCTTATCAGCTCTTCTAGTTTTTCTCTCACAACCTATCGAAGCAAAGACCCTTCCCTGAGCATAGACTCACTTCTCTATATTCCTACCTCCTGCCATGTCACTGTCATTCCTCAAGGCCTTTAACTCTCTCTGTGCTCTACCTTCACATACGTTGTCCTTTCTACACACAAGTAACATGTTCTTGCGTCCTACCTTCTTGCCTGCGCACGTTCCCTCACCAAGCCCCAGTAAATTTCGAAATCGCTGCTTATCTTTTGCCGTATAATCTATACCTTCTAGACGATAACATACACTAAAACGCGTAGGGCACAGCGCCTTGGATCACAAACCCTCACTTGAGAATCTTGTCGTCAGCAAATCAGACCCAGCACACGAATGCAGAACCTTCGACGGCAGCTTCAAAACAAACACTCTTCGCACGGGCTTCCAGGTTGACGGCCTATCATATAAATCGCTTCTACCCTAGACGTCTCCTGATTGATACCATACTTAAGGTTCGACGTATTGCCTCCAGCAATTCACTGCGACAAGTCTCAGCAATTACTCGTGGAGATACGATATGCCGCGTCTAGAAGCTCTGAAAATGCAAAGGAAGGCGGGCAGCGAAGCTAGACCACCCCTACATACGGAAATGATAGAAATGCAAAACCCCACCACTGATGAAAGCAAAGGTATTTGCTATCCGCGCCTTAACCATCAGGATATTTGCTCAAGCACGAGGGAAGCATAGGAATGCCCCGGAGAGCAGAGCGTTTGAAGATGCGTACAGCGGTATCTTCGCGATCTATGCTATATCTTTCATCATAATCCTAGTTCTTTTGCAGGGTCTTTGCGGCGCTATATAGGATCTGCTGAGATGCCCTACCTTGAGTTGCAAAATTGTCAGTGCTGATGCTAGGTATGACATTAATCCGGTTTCTGTTCATATGAGAACCTTGGCTGACCTCGATGATGCCAGCGTAAGTCATGCCAACTGGAAACGTTTGCATAATCGCGGTGTTCTGTCACCAGCTTGCTCAAGTCAAATGTATTGACGAAAGTTGAAGCATTCAACGAATTCAACGAGTGCAATATGGAAAGACTTGATACCGGTATCATCACACATTTGTTCCAAGAACTGGCACTTGCGAATGCTATCTGGGCTCCTCGGCCAATGATCTTAGCAAGGGCAATGGCGCAGTTTGTAATGTGGTCACTTAATTAAAATGCTAAGGTAGAGGGCGAGGAGCATAGCGTCAACCCATTGATAACTGAATGGGAGATGCTCGAGTGCCTCGGCTTTCACGGAATACCAGTCCTGCCGAGCATTAATGTCCATATCTCGATGGCTTCACATCTTAGCTTGCGCAGCAAGAGTAGGTCCCTCGAAGCAGCGACAGATAAACTCAACGGATTGTTACCTCAGGTTCCAAGCTGGAGTAGTTTCTGCGGAGCACTATCTCGCCGGTTTCAAGTTTAAACCTGTGCAAAAGCGCTCGTGAAGCAAATTCTAAGAATTTTTTTAAGGAATGTGGTACGTCTCGTGAAGCACTCCAAACTCCTCCGACGTCTCTTCCCTACAAGCTCCTGCGCTAACTGTTACCATGCATACGATTAACCACGACCACGGAACCTCTCTATCGAATCGTTGCGATTACAAGAATGAGCTCAGAGCCATTCGGCTCGACCAGAGGAGACTTGAAGACCAAACCATCGCGCTAGCTGTTCCCAGCTTGCGGAGTTTTTCCTGCATCAGCAGCACTACACCTTCTCGCAAAGGCTGCTCCTGTGGGCGCGAGATGGTCCCTATAACCAGAGGCTCACGACTGCAGAAGTTCTTGCGAGAACAAGCCGGTTTTCCTTGTAAGACCCTTTACAAAATTATTGGAAGACGCGCGGAAGATAAAATTGAAGCCTCTAGTGAGCTTATCGGATAGAAGAATGAAAATTCCAAGCACGTGCTCACGTACGTGGACTCTCTGCTATAATATTTGTCGATGAAAACGTTGACAACGTTGCCGTCAACAAACTCAACTACTATCGCCGAGCATGACGAGCTCTGGCCCTGTTACGAATACAACTCTACAGATACGTTCCATTTGCCTCTCCCCTTCTGCTCTTCTTGTTTCATCGGCAGAAAGGAAGCACGGAAGGGATCGAATTCTGTTCAACCGAAAACGACAATGTTGCCATTGTTGGGTGTACAGGAAGAAGAGCCTAGCTTGTGTTACGCAGAGCCACGCAGCAGACAGCATCCGGTATACAAAAGAATGATTCAAAAGAACGCTCTACAAAGCTCTAGAAATTCTTCACAAGCTCGAGTTCGGTGGGTCATCGTTCTATGTGGACCATAAAGTCTTACGCTACAAGGTATGTTATTGGAGGCTCTGAGACTGAAGTGAACGGACAAATACGCACCAGGTGACCCACTGACTCGAAGCTCCTCGGCCAGTGCGGAGAACGCATCACTCTGGAGCGGACTGACCTTGAAGGCTATGCCGTCAAGGTAGGCGTGGACGCTCCATGGAAAGTGGCAGAAAAGCAGCGGCTGGAGAAGCGGTTGAAGGTGGGTCAATCAATATATCTAGATTGATCGTTCGAACAGACCGCACTTCCTCTCTTCCTATCTATCGTCTATACCATCATCTTAGCATTTAACCCCATTCCCAGTGATAGCAATAAAACGAACAGCCACTTAGCGACCTCCACTTCTGGACAAATCCTCTGCACTCCAACGATGGCATTGGACACATTTACAGATACCATGCACGGTGTCTGATTCAAAACACAGACACACAGCGGACGCAAGTGGCATGTCCATTTGGGAACCCCCAAATTTAGCCACGCGGTACACAAGATCATCATCACGAGACTCGAAATTGTCTATTAGTGAAACAGCGGTTGAGTAAATGAGACGCCTCATCACATCGAGCCGTACGGTACTCGACTTGCTTTGCCTCGTCCATACGCAACCAAATTATCGAAACAGCACCCACCGAGTCTAAAGCTCATGATGGGGAGAATGTGAACTGAGACCGAGGCACGCCGCTCGTATGGCATGTGGCTACTGGGTTGAGAAACAACGAGCAAACCTATAACTGACGAACTGGCTTCAACTTATCAAATCAAGATGAGGGGAAGAACTCGTGCAATCCTCGCAGAAACGACGCACCTGTTATCATGCATCACGAATGCATCCTGAACTCGGACAACTAAGTCAGACGAAACATTGTGACCAGCGAAGGGAACATCCAACAACCACCTTCTCTTTCTTTCCCTCTCCCCACCTCCCTTTCGGACAAAAAATCAACAAGAAAACCTCCCAACCACTACCCCCCTCGAAAACAAACTTATGCAACAGATCTCCCATCGAAAATCAATCCAGAATTCCAAAAGCCCCATTCCAAACTCACAGCCATGACGAAACCACGCCGGATTCCCCTTTCACCCCTGCCCCCTACCCTTTCCCAACACCCATCTTTTCTCTCATAAGCCACTCACCAGCGCATACACCTCCCGCATTTCCCCCAAGTCCAACTCATCCTCGCTTATAGAATAGAACGAATCAGAAGCGGAGCGGAGACAGAAAAACAAAACAAAAAGCCCAGCACCAAACCACCAACCAGTCAAAAGAAAAGGAATCAATATACTCAGGTCCCAAGAACATCCGCATAGAGGACTATACTCATAAACAAACTTATTTATCTACGCTAGAAAGCCAACAACGAATCCATCATAAACCCACTAGTGTGTCGCCTGCACTCGTACAACTCCTGCTTGCGAGACCGAACGTGACGTCGCTGATGGAGACGTCAACCTTAGCGAATGAGAGGAGACGATGAGGATAAAAGACAAATGACGAATGGGGAGCCGAAGTCGAGGAGCCGAAGAAATGGGAGGGGGGGCCGTGTTGTATGTGTGTACTGTCAAACGAATTCGGAGGAAGAATGGGGGAAAGGGGAAACGGGGGAAGAGGGAGAAGATGAAGAAGAAGGTAAGATAGAAAAGGCAGTCGGTCAGTGAGGAAAGGAAGGAAAGGAAAGGCAGTCAGTCAGTCAAATACAATATAACCTAACCTAACCTAATTCAGACAACTCTAGAGTCTCACGGCCTCGCTACTTTACTCTACTCGACTCGATTGCGTTGCGGATGCTTTCTGCCTACACTTACAGAGTATATCCAGAGTATATCAGCACGGATATCCAACACAGATATCCAGCACAGATATCCAGCATCAGCATCAGCATCAGCATCACCCAGCAGCCATCAAGAAGCCAGAAGCAAGCAAACAGCACCAAGAAGCCATCAGTATCAGCAAGCATGACACAACGCAAGAAGCACGATAGTAAGCACTAAGCAAAAGGCAAGAAGCAAGAAGCAAGAAGCAAGAAGCACGAAGTAAATAAGAAGTAAGAAGCAAGAAGCAGAGAAGCAGAGAAGCACGCAGCTTGAAACGAGAAGCAAGAAACACGAAGCAAAAAAGCAAGAAAGCAAGAAAGCAAGATGCAAGATGTTCAGCACAGATATTCAGCACAGGTTTAATACAGCACAGATGCTCAGCACGGATATTCAGCACGGATATTCAGTACAGTTTGAATACAGCATCAGTAAGCACGACAAAACGCAAGAAGCACCAAGCACCAAGCCCAGGCAGCAATCAGCCAAGCACCAGTCAGCAAAGCAGCAGTAAGAAGCAAAGTAGCAAGAAGCAAGAAGCAGTAATTAGCAAGAAGCATGATAATAGGCAAGAAAACACGTAACATCGGTATTAGCTAGCATTAATAAGAAGCGAGCGAGAAGTATCAAGTCATAAGTAGAAAGCAAGAAGCAAGCAGGCATTAGTAAATAGACAAGTAAGATGTACGAAGGTATAAAATAAAGAAGCAAGTAATATTACGTTCGGATAAGAGCAAGCGGAATACAGCAGGACGCAACAAGCACGAAGCAAGACAGGTGTCCAGCACAGGTTAACTGGACCTGCAGCATCAGCATCAGCATCAGCATCAGCATCAGTAAGAAAGAAGCAAGAAGCAAGAAGCACGATGGTAAACAAAGAAGCAAGAAGCACGAAGTACGAGGATATCGTGATATGATTCGTTCCTTCATTCAACATACCTTCCCTGATGCTGGTTCGGGAGCTTCTTTCGGATTCGGAAGGGGGGAAGGGAAAGTGTGTTTGAGATACCTTTGCGGGTGCTGGTTCGGGATTCGGACGGGGGAAGGGAAGGGAAGGGGAAAGAAAGGTTCTGTTTGTATAGACAGCGCTTTGGATGCGGTAAAGATAAAAGCATGGGTATCCTAAGAGAACCAGCAGCCATATAAATAGACCGTCTTGATCCTTGCAAACGCCGTGGCCCAATGCAACCACTTCTTCCGTACCTGATGCATGCCCTGGTCCTAACCTATTACCCATATATATCATCTCCCTCCCAAAAAAAAAACAAAAGCACCCGTGAACGCCTCAGCGAGCATATCATCCGCCCTCCGCCCCAACCCCCGTCTTCCACTTCAACCCCTCATCCCCCCCATCTCCACCCCTTACAGCCTCCCCATCCCCCTCCCCCTCCTTCTTCTCCTTCCTAAACAACCCATACACACTCCCCACCCCCCCCGGCGCAACACCGACCCCCCGAAACCCCGCCTCGCACAACCTCTTTCCAGCCCTCACGCTCTCAACAACCCACTCCACCCCCACAAACTTAACCCCCTTGCCCCTAACCCGCAGAATCTCCTTTTGGATCTTGCCGGCCGCGAGACCGCCGCCGGCGCCTGCGCCGTGGCCGTCGTTGGGTTTGCCGACGATGACGTGCGTGACGGAGCGGCGGGCGAGGGCGAGGGAGACGTGGGCGCCGTGCTCGGCGAGGAGGTGTTTGAGTTTGTGGTCGGAGATTGTGGGGGCGGTGGAGCCGTTGATGTAGATGCATAGGCCGGTGAAGATGCCCCTTTTTTCTTCCTTCTTGTTCTCGACGTGCGGCTTCTTCGTGGCTTCTTCTTCTCCTTCTCCTTCTCCTTCTTTCTTCCCTCTTTCTACATCCACAAGCGTCATCTCCGCAAGCTCGCTTTTCCCCTTCCGCTTCTCCCTCTCCTGCGTTTCCAGCTCCGCCCGCGACCCCTGGCTGAGCATCAACCCGACGTTCCTCCATCCCTTGGGTCGCAGTCCCGGCGCGCCCTTCTCCGACCCTCCATTCTCCTTCCTGCCGTCCCGGCCGAAATCCCGACTTCCCGCCCCCACGGTATCAAAGACCCTCTGCCCGCCCCCTTCGCCGGCGCGGAACTGGTGCTTCAGTTTCAGCGTGCGAGAGGCGCGCCATGATGTGCTGCCCGCGAGACGGTTGTCCGCCCGTTGATGGCCGGTGGAGGAGGAGTTCCAAGGGTCGAACGTCCGGCGGAGCGGTTCCGGCGCGGGTGGGATGCGGGGGTGGAGGGGCTTTGACATTATTGTCTAGGCAGAGAAAGGGGGGGGGGGCGGGAAAAAGTGGGGTGGTTTAGGGGTCGAAGGGCCGCGCGTGGGCGAGCAAGAGGGCAGGTGTTGGCGGTGGCTTTGCTGACAAGATAGGAGGCGCGGGGGGGGCAACCCTGCGACAAAGGCGAGGGTGGCGACAAAGTTACTAGCTTTGCAAGCTTGGGAAATGGATAATGGATAGATTGCGTGTTTTGCCCCGATGTTTGCATGCAGAGCATCAAGATCGTGATTGGTGGTCAGTGCAGAATCACACTTCCTCAGGCGCCCGCGATAGTGGAGCGAAAGGGCGTGGACCGTCGTGTGGGCGGCGTTCCTGCAGGGTTGTAGAAGTCGAAGAATGCCTGGCGCGGGTGTAAAAGCGCAGGGGGGGCAATTACTGCCAGATCCAGCTTCCTTCTCGTGTTCGCAATCTCATGGATTGGGGGGGGGGAGGATCCTCCCTTGGCTTGCGTGTTGAAAAAATGCGATCTTCAGGTCCCCGTAGATTGGGGGACTTCCTATTATTTTTCGTTGCTACTGCTAATGAGGCCAGCCCATCTGTCATCTGTCATCTGATTGAGCTTTTCGGATCTTCGGGTTAATTGGGTGCAGCTGGATGCAGCAAGAAATGCAATGCGCAAAAAGGGGTGGATGCAGGTTGGCGTGGAAAAAACAGGTAGACAAGGTGGACAAGGTAGGCACTGGAGCGGCTAATTGACACTGCCTCATTCGGACATATTCGGAGGTATAGAGGCGCTGGGTTAGATTTGATGAACGTGCCCCAATGCTGCAGAAACATGCGCTGCCTGCAAATGACTGTGCATTAGTGTGCCACCACGCTGCTGCTTACTTCGTACACGGGTAAACTCTGCAGGCTGCAGACTGCAAGGACTGCAGAACTGCACTTCTTACAGCAGTGATATTTACTTTTGGTATAGCCTTTCGACGTCAAAAATCCAACCTGCTTGTTTCAAAACCAAGATCTCGAAGCTTAAGCTATGCGGAAGCTCTACTGCTACTAACCACGACTACTCCTAGGCCCATCTGGAGAACTTCACCAATGCAGCGATTAGTATCGTCGGACTTGCTCGTTCCACGCTCAATTGCCTCTTTGGATCAATTGGGACATACGAGGACAATTCAAACATGCGAGCCAACCGTCTTCCATTGCTATGCTACCCTAGGGTTTGCCAATATCAGATCAGCTTACTCTCGCTGGCCAAGAAAACAAAGACTATCCAGCTGCCCATAACACCCCCCCCCCGGCCTAGGTCCATAACAGGCTTTTTTGGTTGAATTAAACACTGTAGTTGCCGTCATAATACCGCTGCTTTCACACATACCCATCATAAGAAAATCGTCATCGTAAAGCCCACCTCTCCTGCGCGGGGTATCGACAAATGGGTTCATGAAGAAGTGAAGCTCGTGTCATTGCGTCGTAAAATAAGTTGTCGAGTAAGATATGGTAGAAGTTGAGTCGTAAGAGGGCCTCATGGAAGCTGGAATAGTCGTCATAGAGGAACATGAGAGGACGGATTTGTCCTTGGCGTGGCGATTAATCATCGATCCCACGCATAGACGGAGTAATATGCAAGAGTGTAGATGGTCCAGAATACACATAAAGGTCGAGCGTCGAGATGAGTCGGAGAGATCAAATCCATATTGATCTCATCTCACAGATCGTCCTGCGCTGATACAAATGTCAAGAGTCGCTTTTCGTTGGCTCACCGATGAGCACGCGGGGTCGCAATGGTTCGAGGTCGGTTGGCGCCGACAGGCTTTACATCGCTCTCATACGAGCTACTAGCAATTTTGCCCGCCCCACTGCCCTCGCGGCCCAGCTTCCGACGCTTCATGGAGTCGATGTCATCATTGCGACTTTCTGGACGAGAAGTGTACTCTTCATCTTCGCGCATTCGTTTGTTAGATGAGTTGACACCATTGGCCTGGGTGGGAGCGTATGGATGAAGCGGTGCAGTCGCGTAGTGTTCTGCACCGTTGTTGCCGTTCGTCACTGTACCACGAGTATCGCTCATTGGATTGTAGAGGTTGCTCGATGGCGCAGCACGAGGCGGTGTATGATATCCGGCGGCAGACCACGGTTGCTGGCTGCCATTAGATGTACGGGGTGTTGATCGACCGGAGCCGTTCTGATGCGGCTGAGACCCATTGATCTCAGAAGGAGCTTGGGCATGCTCTCCATGCATGGTGCCTATATGCGAGGCTGCATTGTAGTGGTTATAAGGACCGCGATGGGCTGCGTAAGCGCCATTGTCGTGCGGGTATTCACCCTCCTCATGCTCTGCTTCTTCGTGACCTACCCGATCATTGCCCTGGTTGTGACCGTAAATGTCGTTTTTTGAGTCGCCATGTTCGCTCTCTGGTTTAGACCCCGGGGCACGGGTCGCAGGAGGTCCCATGTCTTGTTTCCCATAAGAATTGGAGGATAAGGGCGCGCCTTGTGACATGCCCTGCTGTTGATGTTGCGTTGCGTACTGAGCTTGCTGCGGGGCAGCCGAAGAGTACATTGGTCGAGGGTTATCGTACGATTGATGACTTTGATACGGTTGCAAAGTTGGCATGGAAGCGCCAGGAGGAGTGGTTGCTGGTGTAGCCGGCGTTGAGTGTGGGTGACTGTCGAGCATCAAGGGCTGAGCACTCCCGGGGATGCTCTGGCCTTCCCAGCCATAAGAACCCTGGTTGCTTAGTCCAATGCTGGTGCTCGATGCACTGGTCGGTGGAGTTGGAAAGGTGTGTGCCCTATCCAAACCCGGTCTACCTGCGCCTGGATGAGGAGCGATCGAATGAGGCTGCTGGGAACTAATAGAGCTGTTCATTGAATGGTGGTGATGCAAAGACGGAGGCTGCGAGCCTGGATGGCCCACTGCCCCACCTTGTTGCTTCGATGTTTCCAGTCTTCGACGATCAGCTGCAGCCATGACCGCGTTCGTCCTGCTCTGATTTGTTGGGTGATACAGAAGAGCCCCGATGTTATGCACAAATAAAGGATACAACAACTCCGTGATCTTCTCCTTGTTGGCAAAGTCCAGGGCTCGCTCGAAAGGAATCCTGTTTCCGAATCAGTGTCAAGAAAACATCGAATGATTGCGCAGTCTCGTACCAGACACCCTTGAGATGCATTGGACCGATCTTGACCACATGTCGAGTCTTCTCACTCTTGAGTATTCCGTCTCGTCGACCTCGAGTCATTCCGGCCACATTGAGGAGCTTTGTGCCATTTATCATGTGATTGTCTGTCAGTCGCATTAGTCCAGTGTGCTTTGAACTGGTATGCATATAATTGATCTGCATGATGCAGGCTGTATGCAGTGCGCCTTACCATCTCTTCGAGCAACGCACACACCCTTGGCTTCGACCTGGAAGCACATGCATCCCTCGTCCTCCCACAGAGTTGCAGTTACTCTAGGCTTCATACCTGAGGGAGCCACTTGACCACTTGTATCTGGATTTTGTGGAGGATAGTTGGGAGGAGGGCCAGTGGGCGCTCCCACGTACGTATGCTGGGCAGCCCCGCCAGCTCCCATCGCTATTTTGGTTAGCTAAAGCGTCGCAAATCAGGAAGTGTTGGGGTTACCTGGTAAGGGTAGCAGTCCTGAATTCATCTGCCCACCCATAGAAGATGAGACTGGGTGGCCCGGGGCTGATGGAGAGGTTATGCTATTGGGGTAGCCATACTGGCTGTAGCCTGGAGACTGCGCATAACTGCTAGGTCCTGGTTGCAACGGTGGCGGCTGCTGTTGCGCATAGCTAGGATATTGGGTCATACCGCTTGCAGTGGTAGGGTGAGGTGCGTATGGTTGTCCTCCCGACATCTGACTTTGTTGCGACTCTAGGTATTGGTGCTGCTGGTTCATCGCGCTCGGATAATGACCGGTGGGCTGGGGATAATGATTTGATTGTGCGAAATCCGAGCGCCCTTCAGACTCGTCCGGCAGTCCTTGGATGGGAGCTGCTGAGCACAAAGAAGTTGGTGAAGGCGACGGCGTTTTTAGCCCGATCCCAGTATTGTTATCAGTGTACGAGCCTGTATGGGCAGTAGAATATTGGATACCGTGGACACTTGACAAAGGTTCTGAACCTCCGATACGCGCGTAAGACTGAGGTAGATGCAGGTCCGGCAGGCGATCACTGGGGAGTTTTGGACGAGAGTAATTGGAACTGAACCACGGACTGTCAACAGGGCCACGGGTTTGAACCTGCGATATCGACGGGAGCTCCAGCTTTTCGGTATTGATGATCAATGGCCTGATTGACCTTTGGAGGTTCTATTGCTCGAGGCTGCAACAGAGACGAATATAATGACCCCTGACAGCACTCCCCACTTGCGAATGCTGGCTTTTTGTTTATAAAAAAGGCACAGCCTGTCAGAATAAGATTTGTACGAGGTCTTTCTTATCCGAACACTTGAGAGATATTAGAGGCCCCGATACTAGTAGAAGCGTAGTGGTCGTTATCCAATTGCTCGGCAGTTGACCTTTGCGGAAGGCTTCTGAACGGCGACTGCCTGGATTGAGAGATCTATCAGATGTGTAGTCGGGTATGTGGAACGCGGTCAATGGCTGTGGTAAGGATCCAGGTGGAATATGGGTATGCAGGGCGGATTAGGCTGATGTACAGAGGGTTGTAGCAGGTGATTCTGCGCTTCGCTAAAAGGCGCGGACGTGATTGAAGAAGTACTGCAGCGCTGTATCAGGACATCAAAGGCGTATACGTGCGTTTCAGGTCGTTAGGGGGTGGCTTTGAGGTTGTCCGCTTGCTTTGATGCAGGCAAATGCAAGTGGCTCGCTGTGCGCTGTAACTTGCTGAATAAGGCGAAAGAGGATTGCTTAGGTGCAAAAGCGCTTGGGACACGCGTCTATGAGATGGTGGTGTTCTTGAGGAATAAAGATCGTGTAGATGGCCGTTATGCTCGTGGAGGTTCGTTGACCGGTATAGTTGTTTCTTGAGGAAAAAATTATTTGATCTCTCCGCAACTGTAGAGCACGGGTTAGCGCTGCAAGATTAGGCGGGACATAAGGGTAAGAGCATGAAAGGAATGATGTTTGCGCGACTCCAGTCGTACATACGTACCTCCTGGCTCGTGAAAGGTTGCATGCAAGAAGCCCAGCGCTGAACAAAGCTCTGCCCACTTCCTGGGGGACTCTGTGAGAGGCACAAGATGGCGGAGGCTGGGGGGTGCGCTGTTAGCGTTTAAGCTAGTTAGCTTCTGCGTTCTGGCAAGTCGGCCGTGAATGATAGGATATCTTACACCCGTGACCACCAACCAAAAAAGTCTCGGATTGATGTCTGATGCTAATAATTCCTTTTGGTGAGACCAAACCAAAGCCAGTGAAGGGTCTTGCTTTATAACGAGGTTTTGGAAAGAGTCGAGGTCCAATGAAGGCGATCAGATCTGGGAGGGAAATGCGCTCTGGGATACTTTATGCGCGAGGGCAATCTTGGGGCCTCGTGTGCGATGAATGTCCTTTTTTGGCGGCCAATTGGCATGGAGCGAATAAGTTTAAGGGAGAAGAGAGGACAGCTGGGGTGCAATTGAGAGGCAGGATTATTATCAAAACGTCCTTTGGGAGCACGACTGACGAGCAAACGAGCAGACAGGATGGTGGCCGTTGAAAAAGCAGTTGCAGTAGTTATGCAAGAGAGCGGGAGACGGGCTCTTTTTGATGCAACTCAACGGCTCGGGGCGAACTACAGGGAAAAGGCTGGTCTTATCAAGTCAGTTGCGAGCTGGCAGGTCTGAATGGGCTATGATTGTTAGGAGTCAGGCAATTTGCTTTTTGGTGTTTCTTCTTATTGCACCATTTGCCAACACGAAATAATAGTAATAATAATAATAATAATCATCGTAGAGGATCTACCAAGTAACTAATTTGCACCATCATCGAGTTGAAAAAAAGAATGGCCGGCGGGAGAAGGAAGCAGTCAGGGATTCGTGTAGTAGTCTGTCAGTCTAGTTGGTCGGTCCGTGTTCAATATTGAGAGAAGCTGTCTCTTCCGCATTTAGGGGCCTTAGAGTGCTGCACATGCAGGCAAGCGAAAGTCTTTTTTTTCCCCATCGTCCTATTGATTTGCAGAGAATGCCCTTGGTACCCTTGTCTGCGAATTCTGATCGACATCCAGACAACGACACTTGATACGCGGGCTTGAGTCAGCCCAATTGGTCGGCCCGGAAGACACTTGCACAGCTTGCCCACTACTGTACCATACGTGAAGATCATCCAGGATTAGGGAAAAAACATTTGAGCCACAATCGTCCAACTCGGCTCCAACTGAACAAATAAAATTCCACGATACTTGGGACGCCGGTACGAGAAAATAATGGAGAATTAAAAAAAAACAAAAAAAAAAAAACAAAACAGTTCATGCATTTGCGATCGCGGACGATAAGGCATGTGTTCAATTCGTCCCAGGTTGAGAGTATAATTTTGCATCGACCATGCATTGTTGTTAACTTGTTGAGCAATAATTTGTAAAACAAGAGGGTTAGAGGTAGACGCTCGGGACTCGGGACCAAGCAGTTGAGCTAGAATCTAACTGGCGGGTCCACCCCAAATTCATGGGCCTTCCTTTCCGAGTCATTGCAATTATCGTGCATCTACGGCGACTTCCTTCCCTCTTACGGGGAAAATCCTCAGCGATCCAGGGATCTCATAAGCCCCGTGGGAAAGATTACCATGAAGCATACACTTCTACAAGACATCATCTTTTCCATTCAACCAAGTGAACCGAGACACGTAGTTTCCCCCTTCTTCCCCCCCCTCTCCCCCCCAACCCCACTTCACCTCAGCTGTCCGACTATCAACATGGATTCAGGCAAACAAGCTGAACCAGAGGCACAGCGGCTTTTTGAGACGAGGTAAAAAAGAAAAAAGGAGAAAAGAGGGTGTGGTGTCCCCTCGGGATTTCCAGTTTGCTGGAGATGGGGGGAGGTTCGAGACTGGGGGAGAAAAAGGAGCATGATAGGACATGGCAAAAAGAACATCTGGGGAGAACGGGCGAACTAGAGCCGGAAGGGGACTAGGGGTTTGACGTTTGGGATGCGCGGATGGTGTGTGGAGAAGAAAACCGGGCTGAGAGATGTGATAGGTCCAGAGGTCTTGGTGGCTTTTGACAACGCATCAGCCCACTGACTTGGATTTTGATTATTTCTGGGTTGCGGCGCTTCTATTCTTTTTTTTTCTTCTGTTTTTTTGGCGGTGAACCTAACGTGGCATTTATTGTAGCAAACACATGTCACACCCTTGACACAAAACAGTCATTCACATATTCACACATTTAATTCTTATAATCATTTCAAGATATTAATTTACTGTGATTATCATTCTCCCCAGAGGCTTCGTCGGCTGATCTTTGCCCTGGAAAGGATAACATAACGATTTTCAACGGATTTCGGCTAAAGGCAACTTGTCCGACCATCGGAGAGTTAGCCATCCACGCCCTTTTTGCTTACCTATTGCTTACCCTCCTAAAGCCCTTAGTCCTTACCTCAGATGGAGGATGAACATGGTGTAAGAACAACCTTTTTCAAAGCATAACGGCGATCTGCATAGGCAAGGAGGGGCACCAACGCTGCGCAATTAAGCTCACACCGCATGTCCCGCCGCACAATGCTGTGCATATGTCTCGTCTGGAAGCGTATCTTTTTCTTTTTTTCTTTTCGAAGGCTTTTTTTTTTTCTTCCCTAGCACATCGGCAAATCAGACGGAAAGGAATTCCTTTTGAAACATCTGTGCCCTAATTGCTTTAGATCTCCGCGTAGGTTGGGGATGATGTCAGCTTTCGGCGATTGAAGGATATCGATAGTGTGCTGAGTGGGGCAGCGCACCAAGCATTGATTGGCCTTGGGTACCCTTTGTTGCGATAGTGGTTACCCTTTAGATCCCGCCCTTGGTCCAAAGGGTATGCGAGTGTATCCTTGGCCTAAGCGTCACGGGGAAGGATGGGAAGATGGCAAAAGACGCGGAAGTAGGGGTAGATAATCTTAGCTCTTCAGACTTTCTCAAGGTTTCATCTGAACCACTATCCATCATCATCAGCTCTTCTTTGACCGGTTGAACAGCTTGACCATGGGAATTGAGTGATCCACATTATCAGCCAAGAACAACTTTCAGAAGGCTGTGTGAGTTGATCCGTAATGGAATGGCAGTTTCTTTTGACCGGAAGGAGGGGGGGATTGATGGCGGGTCGCTGAATTGGGGCATGTTGTGGGGTCAGCGTGGATTGAGCCGAGCGAATAGGAGAGAAACACGTCTGGACCCGTCTTCTTTTCCCACTTTATTTTATGGCAATTTTTTTTTTCATCTTTTTTAGTTCCCAGCCTTTTGGAGCAACAAGTATCATTACTGTATTATTCTATCAGTTAGTTCTTTTGTTCACATGTTCTCTCCCCCCACCCACACGCCACGCACGAAAAGAGCAAGATTAGCATGATGACTCTTGATGGAAGGATTTCTGTGCTATCGGATCATCACAATCTTTGCAGCCCTTGAATCAGTCTGGTTCTTTTCTTTTTCTTTTTTGTCAAGTTCACTTTTTAGCTTTGGAGTATCATTCCATTATCTCGAATCAAGTAGTTGGAAGTAAGCCTTAAAGATAATGCCTGCCGCAGATGAAGTTTCTAAGGGCAATCTAGGGTGAAGTATACAAAGTACACTACTATGACCAAAAGGCAAAAAACCCGGCTTATGCAGATTACCCCCTCAGTCCGGCTATGCTTGCCCTTGGATCATTCAGTCTGACTGGCTGCCATGGGTGGCCCATCCTTTCCCCCCAAAGGCAGCTAAAGACAGGGGGGAATCATGTATCTTATCATGTACCTAATCATGTACCTAAGGTAAGGTAAGCAAATGCATGTTATGCATACTGTAGCGGAGCCGCAGGAACGGTACCTACCGCAACGTATGCAGCATCGTACACACACACCTCACTTGAAACACTCGCTCAAACCCGACGACATGTCTCTTGCAGTATCAACATTCCATCTCCTTTTTCTCTCCCCCAACATCCTTTTCCCCCGAGACACTCTAACAGAAACCATGAGCAATGAAAATCATCGGAAATGAGACACTTAATTTTGGGACAACCCTGACAGTGGATGGCGTAGACAAGGACATTCGCACAACCTGAAACCTCATTGTTTACCCGGAACAAGAGCATTCAATGGACAAGGGGGCTCATTTCGTAAATCTAACGGCCGGAGCGCTCTCTTCTACTTGCATCGAACTTCTAAAATGGTTTCAAGGAAGAAAAATATAACAGACTGTTTCATGCAAATGACTCGGTGGCCGATGTGCCTGGCTTTGCAGTCTTGCTAAGAGCCTTCGGAGCTGGAAATGGGGATACCTCAGGCTACGAGCATGCTAATCCTCAGCCAGGCTGCCACCCATTGTGAATACACGTCTCTACCCGGAAGGCTACCGTCCTTCTGTGCCTTTGAGTCTGGGAGTCGATAATGACTAGACTAATACTCAGAAGCCCAAAGTCTACGTCAATACCGGGCCTTAAAAGAAACCAGATGAGATTTAGGTTAGGCAGAGACATGGTATTTCCGATCCATTTATCAAAATTCACTGCTACAATGAGTCATAGACCTGTGAGCGCTTGCTACACTATTCCTCGGGTTCTGAATTCTCCTATGAAAAATTTTCAAGCAATCTCCGCTAGATTCACTTTGCACCTTGCGCAGTCAATCATGCCGGACCCTTTTCGCGCCTTCTTTTCTCAACGAAGTATCAAGACCGGCAGTAGACTTGTCCCAACGGCTTCCATCATGGGGCAAGTCTCAGTCTATTCAAGAAGTGCCTGCATTGATGCTCATCTTCTTCAGCCCTACGATTAGCCCTTCCGCAACTTCCATGTGGATGCCCGGCGCACCACAAAGACTCATATGCTCTATCGCGGACACTATCTGGTCTGTGTGAGCAAGCCAGGGCCCTTGTAGATTCCTCTCAGTGACAGCAATCGCCTCATGAGCGCGGGTATCTGCCTGCCCCTGGAATAATCTCCCCGGACCCAGCATGGAGCGCAAAATGCCATGCAATCGCCCTCTCGTCGACGCGGTCTCGAAAGGGGAAGCCCGCAGATTGCAACGTCCGAGCTCAGCGGTCATGCTGACATAGCTCCTTTCGAGCTTGTCAGCGTATGTGGTCCAGAGACTCTGGAGGCGGGCGAGATATTCATGCGGCATGGTTCTGATAAACAAATCTTCATGCTCCGTGATGTTTTTGAGCGGCCGTCGGGTGGGCCTCGCTGGGTGAGAAGCAAACATTCCGACGAAGCTGATGTACTCGTCGTTGGAGACCTCGAGGTCTTTACTTTGATCGCCCATCTGCTGGAAGACTTTGTCGACACAATCGGCCCATGCGTTCCAGGTATCCATAAGATCTTCTATTGACTCGAAAATACTTGCCTCGCGATTTATCGCTTCTTTCGCCAGCCACGATGGGCGTAGTGGCAAGCGGGGGACTCTGCGGGGGTCTGACAGGCTGAGGGAGTCCATTATTGTGGTGACATCGAACTTACACGTTGAGCTGCTGGAATTTGATTGGCGATTATGTTGGAAAGTAAAGATGTGTTCAGGAGTAGAAAGATAAACAACACGAGTTTGCCATCAAGGTGTTAAAAGGATACACACAGATGTGTTGATAAAGCTTTCTTGTACGTAGTGTTGACAAGCTCATTATCATCGCATTTGATTGTTTCCCTTCGAATAAGATATCGCTCAAAAGCACTGATGCGATGGTTACAGCAATGATAGACGAGAGTCATATTGCGGGCTATGAGCCATTCATTCTTCAAAAGGATTAGCCACCTTCTCACGCCCCCACGTTCTCTACCTATGTCCCGGACCTCATCATCCCGTGCCAGTGGTTTGGAACAATCACCGAACCTTTCAAGCAAAGACGGTATGCTGTGCGACGTTCCCCAAGGGTCTTTCAGTCGACTGTACTCTCATCTACTGCTATGAGAATCCGAGCGAACCCGGCAGCGGAGTCGTTAAGTTGATGGTCACCGTGAAGTGAGTGCTCCATCCTCCCACATGCACTCTAGCTTTTATAATAAACTCACAATGAAGATTCCTTACTTTTCATGCTATGAGTATCTGAACACAGAAATGTCATTGCGGATGCGCAGTTGGGCAGTACGGATCTTCCATGACTCTCTCCGCAGTTGAGATGAACAAGATGCTTCAATAATTACCGACATCGTTCCCCACATCACTCTGACTTCCAGCTCCATGACTCACAGCACAATTTTGCACAATATTGATCTCAGACGGTAGATGTTGTTCTCAGAAACCCATGGACTGCATATGAGCTTCCAAACCTGTCTTGGGATTCTCTGCCTCCCCATCGGGCTCGCTGGCCGAATCCAAAATCTTATGCAATAAGCCTGTCAAACTATCGACCTTTAGCAGATCAGAGGAAATGGACAGATGTGCCAAGCCAAAGTCGCCCTCATCCTGCCCAGCAAGCCGTAGCTTGCAACAGCTCATTTTCTGGGCCAGATCTTGATGAATGGCTTCAACTCTAGTGGCCCACAGATGCCAGACTTTCTGGACAGGTGTCAGAGCCGAATCGGCCAGCGCTTTGACCGCGCTTTCATGCTTGTCATACACACCGTCTCTGAGAACGGTCAAAAGATTGGGTCGGTGTGGGAAAGCTTGGAAAGTTCGAACAAGATCTGTGTACTCATCATCGCAAAAGACCAATTCTTCCGTCTGCTTGATCATCTGGTGCAGCGTGTTGATGGCTTGGTCCGCATAGTCATCCCAATGGCCAAAGATGATTTCGTCGGCCTTGCTCAGAGACGTACCAGACTCATCAAGAAAAAATACTACGTCCCAAGGGCCAAATGCGGGTCGTGTGGCCAAGTCCGGGGCTCTGCGCGGGTCACGCTTGCTTACATTGTAGACAGAACTCATATCGCTGGGCTTAGAAGAAATCTGGGCGTGGCATGTAAGCATTTTCGGTACGTACAAACGATCGATGCCTTACAAAGAATTTGGACGGAGCACAGAGAACATCTATTACAAGCTAATCATGGTTTGTAGCTGTCAGGTTCGATCGAAGCGTCTGGATCAAGTTTATGGACTTGTGTTGACAAAGGTGTGTTGATAATGCCAATGTGCTTCTATTGTTGCCTAAAAGTCCTATGACTCAGGCGTGCTTTATGCGTGTTGTTTCAAAGAATGTGTACGAGTACCACATCTTTGTTGCTTCAACACCTGATAATCTCCTCGACTGCCCAAAGCTTTCACCATACCCAGCCATTCCACTCTTCATCAGTGATAATCTCCTCACTCACCCTTACACAGTGAGTGCCGCTACATAACCCGACTTCGTCTCGGCCATCAAAGAATCATCACGCCCACCCCACCTCACCTCCACAATGGCCCACCCAGTCCCCCAGGCTTCCGCATCCAACACCCCAACAACATCCCCCCATATCCCCAATTCCGAAGCCGCGACACCAGCAAGGTACACATGCTACGACACCGGCACATTCCTCGCTCTGTACATTGTGCTCGCCACAACATGCACCGTTAATGTCGCGAGCGAAGCATTCGAGCAGAGCGAGAATTTGTCAAAGGCACATCCAAGTATAGAGATCACTGACGCTCACGTAGGGCTGGCTAGAGGTGCTGGTGCGAAGGTAAGGCGGAGCAGGAGTGAGGAGCGAGGTGATGGGGAGGTGAAGGGGAAGGGGAAGGGAAGGATGGGATCTCGAGTTGGGGGGTTGATGAAGAGGGTTGTGCGAGGCTGAAGGTGGAGTGATGACGGCTTTTTTGTTATCCGAAACTACACAATAGAATTTTCTCTCTTGTAAGTGCTCTATTCCACGCTCATGGAATAATCCGATCAAACCCTGCACTGTGACTGTCGCATACAGAGCCACCCTTCTGGTCTCTTAACACAATGTCATTCGCAAGTGTTCTTTGTCGAGTATTCGGCACATTTCCCGTACGTTAACACTTTGCACCCACACTTATCCAGGCGCATCATGCTGCTCGTCTTCACTAACCATCCCTCGCTGACCCACCCTCACAACTCGACGACCCGGTGATAGCACATACCAGATACCTAACCACGCAACCTCCCACAATGGCGGAGGCATTCCTCAGCCAGCTGCTGACAGTCCAAAACAGCGTACGGCCCCACAGCAGCGAACGCTGCATCATCTGCCTCACAGAATGCAGCACGCTTTGCCCCGAGACCGGTATCGTCGAGTGGGAGATGCGCCTTCCCTGCAACCACACGGTAGGCTCTAGGTGTATCGCCACCTGGCTTGATCCCAGGGGCGCGGCCAACAATTCTTGCCCGGTATGCCGCCGTGTTTTTTTTTTTTCCCGCACAGCCTCGGCCGTATCTCGGGCACGGGATCATGGACGGAGGTCATGTCAATCGGGCGGGCATTGGCGAATCCGCTGATTCAGAGGCGCTAGGATTTGGGCTGCGATCCCCGTTCTATAGCGGAACGGAGAATGCAAACGAGACGACGTATGGCGGTATTACCGGACCGGAAGAGAGTATGACAGGCTCTTTCGATCATTATGCCCTTGTCGACGACCTAGCGATTACAAAAATCCTGTGCGAGATCTACTGCTACAAGCTCGACCTCTCCCCCAGCGCCACCGCCATCGACATCGCCCGAAGACTTGGGGAAAACCTCCACGCCGCTTGCCAACCTCACAATCGACGGTCGTCGTTCATCGCCGCCGTCTCCGTCCTTGTGGCATCGTTTTTCACGGATGTGCCCAGGACGGTGCACTCGGTGTCTGTGGTATTTGATGTCGCGGCTGCCGAAGTCCTGAGTCTGTACCGGTCACGGGTTCGTGCTGCGCTTGATGACGAGCGGTTGCTCGCGGTGATTGGGAGGGGGATTTGGAGGTTGTTCTTGGATTATTGCCGGATGCGCCGGCGTGATGAATTGTATGGGCGATCCTGGGACGTTTGTTGGATATCTGTTTGAAGCGTGAGTGGATAGAAATAGTGCTAGTTGGTGCTGACATTTGGATTTCTTTCTTATGCAATGACAAAGGACAGGGCCAAAAGAAATATATAAGTTGAGGTTCTTGAGCACAAAATTGTCTTAGCTAGAGCATTAGCAGGCGTCCTTTCTCTCCATCAACATCACAAGTGCATTGCAGAGGAAGGAAGCCAGCTTAGAAGTTGTAATCGATTTCATTGACCAGCAAAAAGATAACTTACATTTGCTTCCCGTCTCCCATCTCCCATTTCCCAAAAATGCGGCCCACAATTGAGCGAGCAGCAAGACTCATTCTCCATCAAACCCACTCCAACCCACTCCAACGAACTCCAACCTACCACCCCCCCTCTCCCTCCCCCTCACCCCCCTCCAAAACCCTAACCCTCTTCCCCCTCCCCTCCCCCCTCCCCTCCTCCTCCTCGTCCCCCCCACCCTTCCTCTTCCCCAACCCCACCCTCCCAACCCCCCCATGCGAACTCTCCACCCAATCCCTCTCCAACAACCGCCTCAAGACCCTCCGATTCCGCTCCTGCCTCCTCGCCCGCTTAGCCGACACCGTCCGCGTCACGAAGCGCCCGTACGGATAATCCTTTAGCGGATCCTGATACTGCTCCTGGTGCTGGTTCTGGTTGCGCTGGCCCGCGAGTAGGAGGGGTCGTGTTTCGTCGGCGATGAAGATGGGGTCGGAGTGGTTTTCGCAATCGGAGATGCATTCGGAGGAGAAGGAAGAGTGGAGGAGGCGGGTGAGGGTCAGGGTTGCGGCGAGGAGGAGGAAGAGGGTTAGGAGGAGGGTGAGGGTGATGAGGGTTAGGGCGGTGAGGTAGGGGTGGGTGTTGCTGGTCAGGAGGACGGAGTTGATGAGGGTGGACATTGTGTCTCTATCGCTTGTGGCTCAATGCTGTTCGATGGAGATTGATATATAGATGGACTGTGAGAGAGAGGAGCACTGGAGGCTGGGAAATGCAAGTATAGGGGCACGGAGATTATATGAGGGAGGGATGACAATGCTGGTTCACAATGCTTTGTCGGCCGGGAAGAGTAATCTTTGTACTGAAACATGGGACTTGTGTATTTTGAAACGAGGACAATGGACGAAGAAGAGAGCAATTATGAACGGAAAACAAAGCTTCCTTTGTTGGTGGAATCCTCCTCTCGCATGCTGCTGCTCGACTGACACGTGCCGAATGAGAAGGGAAAATTGGGAGTCAATGAATGGGAGCATGTAGGATCTCGAGGTTCTCAAAGTCAGCAGTGGTCGGTTCTCCTCAGATATATGACGATTAAGAAACTCTTGGTAAAGGAAATCGACTTTAAGATACAAAACCAGGCGTTTTCGAGAGCCTCTCCCCAAACAACTGTACAACAGTCTCCTGCTAACATCGAACAGAGCTCCATGCTTGAATGGCAGCTTGGCGACTGGTTTGTACAGGAAGGCCATGTTTGCTTTACTGGAGCACTGGACGAGTTGGCTGGTTGAAAGAAGAGAGAAGACGATGGTGGAAATGTTGTAGCCTTAATTGGTTGTAAATGCATCATGCCGTGGACGAAGTTACGGTGGTAGGTGGGATCTATTAATGCGAAATCGAAGAGATGTCTTTGTCAAGATAGGTAGGTCCATTGATTCCCCAGCTGCCTGCAACCTCATTGCACCCAACCCCCACTACCAAACATAGTGGTCATCTCATATTCCTCGTGCATTTCCCTGCCGTCGTGCCCTCTTTCGAACCACCAAAGGACCAGCGCTACACCGATGATTAAATCGAAAATAAAGAGTGTCATGATAACTGGGAACACGGAGGCCGCATCCCACCAATGCTTCGCGTGTTGTGGGGCGACTCCCTCCTCTGTAGTGGATGTCGCGGGCTGCGTGATGGGGATGGGAAAGGCTTGAATGGTGGCAGCAAGGCCGAATGCCATCAGAAGGAGGGCCACAACCGAACGAAGGCGTAGCGCGGAATGCATATTTGCGATTGAAGAACTTATTGATAGGTATCGAGTTGGTATTTTGATGCTGTTTGATGGACCTCAGACTACTGTGCTGCCGCCTTTCAGTAAGGAGTGGAGCAGCTAGAGAACGACTTGAACAAACGTTTTTCCCGCAATTTCTGCTGGTAAGGGCTATTGAAGGGTTCTGAAGTTGATATTAATGCTCTCAGACGATTATGGACCTGGGATATTGTCGCTTTTGAGGAGGAATCGTCCAAGATCAAGTTGATGGGGTTGAAGCGCCAAGGTATCTTGGGGGATTAATAAAAATCAAAATGTTTTTAGTGCTGCGAAAAATAATGGTATATTTAGCAGAACTAGGTAATGTGTCCCTGAGAGGGTATTCCGTTGAGTGAAACCCAGGAGAGTACAGCGCGTTCGTATGCAGGGGAACCAAAGTACAAGAAATAGTGGTAGCTTGCCTAACTTTTAGACCGTCATTTGATCCACGGCAATGAAAAGGTGCCAATCCACTCTTCAACCTCCCTCCTCAGCTCAACAATCTCTCGAACTTCATTGCCATCACCAAGGAAATCCAAGAATGCCTTCACGCTTCCAGGGTTCTTCCGTCCCTTCGCTTCAGATTCGTCCTTGGCCTTTTTGTCCAGATGCTGCGTAATAGTCACCGCACGATCAACGATTTCAGCAACTCTCGTGAAATCGTCCGGCAACAGTCCTCGGGTGGTCATAGCGGGTGAGCCCATCCGTAGTCCACCTGGTTTCATAGCTGACTTGTCACCCGGTACAGTGTTCTTGTTGCTGGCAACGCCAACGAGTTCAAGCACACGTTCTACGCGGGCTCCATCTATGCCTTTGTCTTTGAGGTCGATGAGCACTAAGTGATTATCAGTGCCTCCCGAGACGACATTGTATCCCAGGCCGCCTTTCTCCTTGGAATTGCCCAAGCGCTCGGCCAGAGCCTTTGCGTTCAACAACACAGTTTTCTGATACTCCTTGAACTCACGGCTCTGTGCCTGATGTAAAGCAACTGCAAGAGCAGTTATGGTGTGATTATGAGGCCCGCCCTGATGACCTGGAAAGACTGAAGCATTGATTGGGCCCTCGAGATCGTACATCTCTGATTGGCCTTTCTTATCCTGCCTACGGATACCTTTGCGGAAGAATATCATGGCCCCTCTCGGACCTCGCAGCGACTTGTGCGTAGTAGTGGTAACGACGTCCGAGTGTGGGAACGGAGAAGGAATGACGCCTCCAGCCACAAGGCCTGATATATGCGCCATGTCACTGAGCAGATATGCTCCCACCTTTTCTGCAATCTCTCTCATTCGCGCATATTCGATGAGTCTGCTATACGCTGAAGTACCGGCGATGATGATTCTTGGGCGATATAGCATTGCTAGCTCTTCAAGCTTCTGATAGTCGATAAGACCTGTCGACTCATCAAGTCTATAAGGCAGGGTCTCGAAGTACTTCGAGATCGCGGAGATCTTCTTCGTGGGCGTCTGGTATCCGTGGGACAAATGTCCGCCATGAGGAAGATCAAGACCCATGATTCGGTCATGGGAATTGAGAAGAGCAGAGTAGGCATAAAGGTTTGCCGGTGATCCGGAGAGTGCTTATAATCCAAATTTTAGCAAGGCACGCCGCTCATGTCAGTTCTAGAACGTACGTTGCACATTGACTCCCCACTCTTCCTCCTTCAGGCCGAATGTCTCCAAAGCTCTTTTCTGGCAAAGTCTCTCGGACTCGTCTATATGCTCGTTGCCGCCATAGTATCGCGCCCCGGGGTAACCTTCAGAATATTTGTCTATTTATTTAAGTCTCTTTCAGCTCTCACTTCTCCCATGCAGGACCTATTTAGGCTCACTTTGCATGACACTGCCCAATGCATCGAGAACTGCTTGTGATGTGAAGTTTTCGGAGGGTATGAGGTTGATGAAGTGTTTCTGCCGTTTTTTCTCCTACATTTCATGCATCAATAAAGTTGCTTATACTTATTGTCACAAGCGGTCATGGTTTAGAAGATAGCGTACCCTTTGCATTATTTCATACACAGTAGGATCTGCTTCTTCCAGAGTTGCAGCCAAAAGCTAGAATATCATCAGAAGAATCATCATACAAGCAATGCCCACAAATAGGTACCTTGTGCTGACCTTCCGGACTCATTGAGGCCATGCCTCGCCTGGATAGCCATTGCCCCTGCTGGGAGGTCTGCGACTGAGCAAATGGAGACCTGCGCGCAGCAGTATACAGTGTACGAGACCAACATCTGGTACAAAGAGACATGTTGGCCAACATTGATGATGAAAGCCGGTGCTTGTCCCTCACAATCAACCCCAGATACGCGAGTGGCTCCTTTAGCTCCGGCATCTCCCGGGAGGCCTAAGACGCTTCTGTGATCGTGCCTGTGTTAAAATTCATGCGCCCACAATGCTGTTGTCCAACAAACAACTACGATCCAAGATGATGAGATGACTTGTACGACTGCTGCAGCACTCACTTGGACAGTGCAAAGCTGTCTGATGTGGGCTATGCTGATATGTCTTGGGTCCAATTCACCACCTTACAAAGGACAATATGAGACTTTCTGATTGGACGTGTTGTTGTTCTCCTTTCTCAGAGCTGCAGAATTGTAGGCTCTATCTACCCCTTACCCCTTTCATCCTATGTATGTCTCTATCGCAAGCCTAGTCATCATACTGCCCTGCAGCTATGGAATCCCTGATCCCGTCAAGACGAGCGTAGAGCTCTCTTTCTCTTTCACTGTGGCATCAAATTGAGACCACATTTATCCAGCTCGCCGTCCGGTTCTGACCCAAGACGCACAAAGTCGAAGGCTCTCTGGTTTGCCACTTGAAGGGCCTCAAGGCTTTCACGACGTTCAGTTATGCATTATTTTGTTCTTAGTAAAACCTCAACACCTCTGAACAAGATGAAACATGATCTTGCCACGTATCGAAGAAAGTTCTGGACGAGGATCTTGCATGTCGAGTCTCTTGGTTTGTCAAACATAATGCCTATGTACCTCCTTGTATCATGCTTGTTGTTTCCGTCGTTTACGATCCATGTCTCTTTCTAATCGACCAACAAGGATGATGAGTAGTGGCGTCCTATTCAACTGCCATCCAATCACATTCAATCTCTCTTTTCTCAGCCCTGGTTTCACAGGAAGTTCACTACCCTACCGTCATGGTCACTCAAAAATGAGGTGGAAGAAGAATCCGAGAACAATGTGGAGGAGAGTATCATGCTTTCTCCTGGTCACTGGCTATGTAAAGGCTTTCGATAGCTATACCTCAGGTCTGCGAGTGTCAGACGGGAGAAAGTTGGTGCTTCTGATCCTGGTATGCCAAGGTTAAGGTAGGCAAAAGAAAAAGATACCTTACCTTAGTTTAAGCATCCTCGGCCCCACCAACGGCGCCCGCATTGTGCGACTCCCCGTTCCTGCTAAAAATTTCATAAACCACATCTGGCAGTTTCAACCTCCGTCAACCACCAACATCATCAGTCTTATCTTCGCCGTGATCTTCAGTCTGTCACCTTGACCAGCCACTGGCCCCAGAGCTGACTGAATCCAAACGCCGCTGCCACCGTGTGGTGGCAACTCGAGGTAAACGACCATTGCTCTCTTGCCCACAACACTCTCAGCTCAGCACACAGATGCTCATATAGAACGCACATGGCCACCAATGGTCGTTCCCATCACTACGACCCAACGCGCTATTTGCCAGTGACGCGCTTCATCTATTCACACGCTTACCAGCCTAACATGAAGCCTTCCTCTCACGTAGACAAAAAGCGAGTCTTACAGGTAGATTACTTCGGTTTTCAATTACATGTCAAATTTATAATTCATACATAGGTACCTGCCGTCGCCACTACAATGCCCGTTCCGCGCGGATGTAGGCCTGTGCGTTCAGCGAAGCAAGTGCCACCAGCACCCGGCTATCTCGACTCAAGCACCTTGCTTTTCGACAGTGAAGATGAAGGCACCGAGAGCGAAGGCGAGTGTGACGATGAAGATCGCCACACTGCCAAGAAGCTCCGTCTTAATGGAAAATTCAAGGCTCAAGCCAAGGCTTCCCCACCGCCACCAGACTCCTCTTGTCTGGCCTACTACCCAGAGACCTATGCAGCCGTTGAGGCATGGAACAAGATGCTTGACTTACCACCTCACCCGATGAGTGACGCTCCCACCACCAATGTGCCAACATGTGACGTCAACCCGCCTGAACCACACCCTGCGAAACCATTGCTACCTCAAGGAGTCATCAACAAGAACGAATTTTATGATGAGACAAAGGCTGGATTTGAGAGTCTTCCAGGAGAGATCCGCAGTAGGTGCTTCCCTCCACTGCGTACGAATTCAATTACTGCCCTGCCTAGCGCGTTGGCAGCTACAAAGCCCGAGCTTCTCATCAAAGAGCTCTGTAGACTCACAGGTCTAACTATATAGCCCCAAATAGCTTCTGCTAGAAAAAATGCTAATCCCGAGGTATCAATGCAGATAAGGTCTACGCCCTTGTGTTCAAGAAACGAGCTCCCATCGACTTTACAGACCGCAGCGGTTTTGCCCGCTCATCCGCTTTCCTTCGCGTCAACAAAGTGGTCTACAATGAAGCTCGCATGTTCGTGTATAGCGAAAACCGTTTCTGCTTTGGTTACAATTTTGCCAGATCTGGACATTACTTTGGTACGTCTATTTTGGAACTGATCCTTCCTAATTGACCTTGAAACCGAGTTGCAAATCTTTCTTGGGAGCAAGAAGACCTTTATCGTCTCGAGAGCTATCTCGCGACTCTAAGGTCCACCTTAAGGTCTACCTTAAATAAGCCATACTGATTCCGAAATCTGCATAGAATCTCAATGGAAAGAGCTCGCTTGGACCCACGTTCGTCGCTTCTTGACGGATATTGGACCTGAAAATACCGGCCTCATCCAAAACCTTGGTATCAATTTCTGCGACGCTAGCCCGTCAGGCAATCCATGTATGTTACATTTTCGGTAGACTGAAACCCTCCTTATGGTTGGAAGCAAGACCGCTTCTTGCAGCGTTTGTTTTCCTTTGGAGCTCTTTCACGACTCAACTTTCTGCTGTGAGAAATGAATCTGGTATCAGACATGCTGACTTCAGGATACTAGATGCGACCATGGATCAGCGTCGCTTCACCTACAACAAGGACGTCTTATGGATTCTCAACCATTTGAGCCAACACGGCAAGATTCTCAAGCTCAAGTTAGGTTTTTGCGGACGTCGCAACGTCCGGATGCTCACTAGAGATGGTGAATTCTTGAACGCTTTGAAGGGTGTCAAGACGGACAAGCTCGAGATTGGAGATCCTAAACCCGAAGTAGCCAATAGCTTTGACGTACGTCTCTCGCAGTCTCTGTTCTCCGTGCCAATTCGGACTTCCCCCACTCCAGAAAGCCTTGTACGGTCAATGCTAACTCGGGATTTTCTAACAGGATGCTTACCATAGCAAAATTGACGGACTGGCACAGAAAATGCTCAAAGCTGTGATGGTCCGTCCTCTACCACTGAAGGATCTTGATCCGCGCCTGAAGTTTTGAGAGCTTCCTTGCCGCTTTGAAGGTAAGCCTAGCCCTGCAGCCTTGACAGACCAGCATCCTCTAACCCTTTGCAGTGAAACCACCAAAGCACCATCTATCCTCGGATCACCCCCTTTCATGTTCACCGGATCCACGACAGCTTACTCTATCCTGAAGTCTGAACCCAGAGATCACACGTTCCGTACGTTTGTACAAATACTGCGGCCTGTTCAATTCATGAGCTCTTACTCTGAGCTTATACTTTGATCAAACGAAGCACGGATTTACATTCACATCAATTCCACTTCTGGACTAGGTCCTTGACGAGTTTTAATAATGGCTACTCTTCATGTTACGACAAGCACCTTACTTACAATGTCTGCATTCACCGGCGGAGCCATCATGATTGGCAGATTACCACTGCATATTCACCAAGCAGACTCATACATGGCAGACTGTACATTACTTCTTTCTACTTCTTGTGCGCGCGCACGAGGAGGCAGCCATTTCTTGAAAGCATCTTTTACTTCTCGGCAGATTTTTCGGTGGAACGTGCGCATGCATGTACATTAGCTTGCATTTGCTACTACTAGAGAGAAGAATTAGAAATGCTACAGGTCACTTCCACATGCTTGTGCCCTATTATTAGGCACTCCGGAGCTGGCCATTAAGGACCGTGCGCCGACTTCTTCCTACCTACATACCTACCACCTACATATATCTCAAGCAAAATTCCCTAGCTTACGTATTCCTTCCCCCAATTTCCAAAGTTCGATCCAAGCCACTGAAGTGATCTACATCTCGCATCATGAGTTGATTACATATTACCGAGCACGATCAAGCAACCATCAGAGTAGATCACGCACGCAGCCTTCAGAGTAAAAAGTAAAAATAAACCCCGTCTAAATGCGCAACTACCTCAAACTACCATAGGTCTAATGTCTGTTTTCTTTTAGAAAATAAAATGGTCGCTTTTAAGCGAACGAAGAAGAATCGAAAGGGTTAAATTGTTGTCCGCATGTTCTTGTAAGTAAGTGTAAGGAGCAAGTGGAGGAAGAATATCAAAGAGAGGCGCCTGCCTGTGGTGTGGACATGCATGCCATGCCGTGGTCCTGCAATGCTGTTGAAATGAAATGAAAATGCGGAAAGGAAGCGAGCGCCGTGCAAATGATGTCTGTGTACCCCATGCCCATCACTCAATGCTTCATTCATCGGTGCCGCCGCTATTCGCATATCCACATACACTTCCTAGACATCATTGGGTGCCAAGTCATGCCTAAGCATTGTCGAGGGCTGGTAAGGTAGGCCTCAAGCCTGGTAGCCATAGCCGCGGGGAGCCTGTATGGATACCGTCAGTATACCCCTCATCCCTTTCGGCTTTATGAGAGGACGACGAAGCGACTTACGTTGCGCTTTGGCTTCTTGTGGTGATAGTAGTACTCCGTAGGGATTCCCGTTGGACCGGTGTATGTAAGCTTGCTACTGGCGTAGCCTGTTGATTTGGCAGTGCCGACGGTGCCAGATGGGGGAGGGTCAGTGCCGTGAGTAGGACCGGCGGTTGGGTCTGCTGGGGCGCTAGAGTTGGATGTCTTGTACGGGCCACCGCTGACGGTACCGTAGGAAGAGGTATGGGGGTCAGTACTGGTTTTTGAGCTTCCAGTGGAGTATGGCGCGGTGCCCGAAGGATAGTAATAGCTCGACGTAGAGTTTCCGTAAGGAGCGGATTTTGATGGGACCTTGCTAGCGGGATCGGTGCCACTGACACCAGTGGGGAGTGTGGCCGGACTGGTCCCAGTACCTGTAGTCAAGCCGCCATACCAATAGCCGTAAACTGTAAGTATGTTAGCCTCATGTTTGCTGACGAGCTCGATCCGACGAAAGGACACAGGGTGTTTGGCTCCGATCAGTGAATCCCACTTAGGACAGAAATTTCATTCAGAGTAAGAACAATACAAAAATCAAGAAAGAATATGCTCTCCCACTTACCCTGTGGTACTCCAAGTGCCAAGCCAAGGAGACCTCCCAGCCATGCCTGCCTTGTGAGTTGCATCTTGAACGATGATTTCCCTACTTGTTAGTAACGACAGTGGAGGAGAAGGTAAGTTGGCAGAGAAGGTCGAGCAAGAGTTGGGGGATTCTGAACTACTTGAAGCTTCCCTTAAATGAGCTTTCAATAAAAACCCCACAGCTGCCGTCGGCCGAACCAGATCTGAAAAGGTTCTCCTGCGATTACCCTCTTCTCTCACTTGCACCTGACGCGGCCGCGACGCCTTAGGGCAAGGATCAACGGAAAATTTTGTTTGCTGAGGTTCCAGATGCATCTCATCCATGTTGGGGAGGATCTTCCCAATGCCCAGGAACTGCGATGTGGGCAACAGTAAGGCGCATCAGTCCAAGGTGATTGGGATACCGAGGGAGTCCTTTGCAAATATCAGTTCTTGATAATTGTGGGCCCAGCGTGCATGATACGCAGCGGCTTATGCATTAGCCCTGTATACATAGCGGCACCGTCAGATTGTAGTGCGTACCCGTCTGCACAGAGACGGAATTTATTGAACCAAGCTTGCAAGGAATCTTGTTCAGGAGATGGGAGACGAAGTAGCGAAGCTAATGAGTATTGTGCATATCTGATTCACCACAGCACCCAGGTACCGAAGAGAGGGGATTGGACGAGGAGGGGAGGCTGCATTGGCCGGATATTCCTTCCTGCTTTCTGGGTGGGATCGAATGAAGCAGAGAGCAATCAAATGGAAATAGAGAGAATCTCCGTACGGAGTATTCGTCTCGCAGGATGGCCTCCTGAGAGATCGGCAAGACTTGACCATGCGGCAGGGTGCGTGTAAATCGTAGGCGCAATCGATAGTAGTGGGATGAGGAGCTGTGTCCGCATACGCAGCAATCACGGCGACCGAAGACTAATCATGTAGAAGTACATGAGGAGCGTTACAATGAGGCTTGTACCTGCTTCCATAACATCGGCAAGTCTAGCATTTCCAGGCCCATGACTGGTTCCTGATTCCATAAAGTCGGAAAGTCTAGAGCCTCCAGGCCAATGATTGCTTCCTGTGACTCTTCCCTTCTGGGTCATTTTTTCCTGTAGGTAAATTCAGGCACGTCGGCCGACTGGCAACACATTCGAAAGGGTGACAATTCTTTTTCCACCATGCCGTCGATTTTCCGCTGGACGTGGTTGACAGTACAAGGCCAAGCCCAGTGAATGTGCGCTACGTTGTGTTATACGAGCAACGGTTTATTACGCCTATCAATTTTGCTGGTCTTCTCGGACTTGAGGCTCGACTGCCGACATTGTTATTTGTTGCTTAGCTACTTCAGGATGTTGCAAGAGCGTGGCGTTTAGTGGCAACGCCTCTGGTGGAAGTGCTTGCGAGATGGAGATACTCGGAGTGTTTTGATGCTTACTTCTGTTGAGATGGCAATCAATTTCTTCAAGCCATTTTTGCCGGGGAGACGCGGGTTCCTGGAAACAGCTTCGCTCCATCATCATCATCATCATCATCATCATTATTTTATTATTTATTCTTATTATAATTATAGCAAGCGAAGCCACAGCAATCAGCAATCAGCAATCAGCTTCTCCATTATCGTCCATGGTCCTTAGCCATACTCCAGCATCCAGCAGCCTGGCAGGTGGTATGATTATTTACACTTCAACGAAAGGGAAGTTTCAAAAGGATCCAGGCACGATTGATCGTCGCCTAGCTCCACGCACCATACTTCTACCCTACCATAAAAGTACCCTTACAATACTCTGTCACCTTATGGCGACTGTCACGCAATGTCCTGCTTCCCGCCAAACTGGTTTCGCTTCCAACAACGCAAATAAGCACACCACTTCGTCGTGCAAGTAGATTCTCGACACCATCATTGACTTCGTTCTATGAGACAGTCAACGATAGGCTAAAAAGCCAGAATAGCGCCCAAGATATTTTCAGTACACCCACAATAACCACAAAGCAGCTCCGCCTGACTTCGTTATGCTATCCTGCAAACTCCCGTCTCGACTCATGGCAAACTGCTTGCTGACTCGCACTTCCCTCACCAGACAGCTCCAAGGCCGCTCAGGCCTTTCATCAACGTTCCAGGCACGCCCTCACCCTCGTATTTGACCAGCGACCACAAGCCCGTCGGAGGTCCTACATTGACAGATCACAGTTCCGAAACCGGAGATCTTCGGGGCTTTTCAGGATTTAGGATGACGCAAGACGCCAATCGTGTTAATGCAGGCCCCCAATTCTGGCACAGGGTTGGACTGCTTTTGTGATGAAACTTCAAACTCGAGCAGTAATGCCTGAGAAATTTGAGGCCTATGCAGTCTACCGAGCACTTGCAGTACAAGCTTTGCCTTGTAGCCGGGAAATTTCGCAGTGCCTGCTGCATGATATCGCAACGCGAGAGTGGCCTGGCTTGCGAGAAAGGGCCATCCTTTAGGCTGTAGGCTTCTTTCCCAACGACATCCGGTTTCAACATCTCCCCGGCTGCGGCATTGCAAATGTGCAAGGTACCTCCGATATAGTTGGCAATTTGCTCAGCCTTGCATGCGTTGCTGAATTTGCAGGATATGGAGCCGAGGATGGATTGATATCGTGTTGCAGGCAAGGCGACTTTTGTCCTGCGTTGAGAACAAACAGGAAGCAATCATCCATTTCCTTCTCGGACTTTGCTCCTTGGCAGGTGACGACTGGAGCGAGGGAAGAAAGACAAGGACATGGCTGAGTAAATCAACGAGTGGAAGGCAGCGACATGCTCGTGAAGGAAGTCAAATGTTGTAACTCTTTTCGAGAAGACCTGTCACTGCTACTCATACTCCCTAGAGTTATTGCCTAGCTCTACGGCAACATCTGTGAACCGTTGAATTGAAGAGGCAAGGAGCTGATGCAGAAAAGACATGTTCAGGCGGTGGCCTCGTTAACTAAACGCCGGTTTTACCCTACACCAGAGGCCAAAAATAGTATTCGATCAGGGCGAAACGCGAAACGCGAAGCCGGGGAATTCACGAACAAGATTCTTTTATACTGACTTCCACTTATGAAATTGTGATAATGATTAGAAAGAATAATGTATACACTGCGAGATCTGTGGTTAAACATTTCTTTGTCGATTCATCATAATTAATAGAAAACTCTACACGTATTCCCTAGGATAGGCAATAGTCTATCAGGGCTAGGGCTAGCATCACCAAAATGCCAACGTTTCACCAAGATTCCATGACTACTCGGCACCACGTCAATGGATGATACTCTTTCTTAATTGCTACGAAGACTTGATATCTTGGACCTAAGATACCAATCAGAACATATATCAAAATAAGTAAGAACACGCTGAGATCCAAGTCTAGCCCTAGCCCTAACATTGCATATCCCAGGGTCTTAAAGGGTCCTGCTCTAAAGTGAAACCTGCCAAGCGCAGGTTCCTTGTTTTGGATTGCTTCATTCTGTGTGGCCGGACACGAAGGACTCGTCCGACTCTTATTTTGGCCAGAGTCCTCCTGTTACGCGGCCATACAGAACACGACATAACATTCTTCTGAACCTATCTTTTGTCCCTTCCGCTTTCCTTTCCGTTCTGAAGAAAACCTACAGACGTGGGTTGTTCATTCTGGAGAATAGTCTTTCCACACCTAAGACCTGGACCTACGAACCGTGATGGTGGTCCTTAGTGCTCTTCCAACCGTACTCCTTGCTCTCCTCCCCCTAGTCAGCGCAACAGCGGTCCGTCGAAGCATTCCAAGACCTGGCCAAATAGGCCAAGAGCGGCCGTTAATCACCCCATCGCCAGCCAGCTGGGACCCTACCAAAACATACAAGAAGAGAGGCCTGATTAGTGATCTTGCCGGCGACGTCAACTCAATACTCAGCGGCTTGGGCTCAGACATACCCTCATACGTCGCGTCGGGCGTCCCCAACTTCTTCCAAAATTTTCCCACTGGGGCCGATGTGCAGAGTAGCTTGGGGCTTGACGATGCTCAAGTCAAAGCACTGCCGACACAGGTGCTGAACATACCGTGAGCCATGCTGCATATGTCCCTCATATAATATGTACTGACCATGCCAGTCCCTATGCCAATTGGACTGATCAGGGCTGGAATGTCCGCTTCCACGGCAACGTCTTCAAGCAACCCAACATCACCGAACAGAAATTAGATGATCTTGCGAATGTATTTTTGGTCGGCACGTCCGTCCAAGATCTCCCACCATCACAGGCCTCACAAGCTAGGAACCTGACCGCCGAAATCTTCGTACTCCAGCAGAGCAACCAAAATGTAACTTTCAATCTCGAGCCTGCACCTACTGCAGGTGCCTCTGGAGAACAAGGCGGAGGCGGAGCCGTAACACCAAAAGGCGGAAGTCAACGGGTCAAGTTCCCAATTCCGACAGATACGGAAGGAGACTTTGACGGCTTCGTCCAAATCAATGACGCTGGGCTGGATGCTGGCAACACTACAAGCGAGATCCAGCGCTTGAATGTCTACACTGAGGGAGATGTGAATGGGAACGCGACTGCCTATCTTATCCCTTCAACAGGATTAGGGATCATTTCCGACATTGACGACATCCTACGCGTTACCCAGATCTACGAACCATCCTTGGGCCTGCTGAACACCTTCGCCAAGCCTTTCACTCCCTGGATGAATATGCCAGACATCTACGCGAATTGGTCGCGCACCCTTCCGAACTTCTGGTTCCATTACCTGACCACGACGCCTGAGCAAGTGACTCGCAATTATATGGATTTCATCTACAAGACTTACCCTGGAGGCTCCTTCGACACTCGTCCTCTCAATTTCAGTGACGTTAGCGCTACATTGAGCATCCGCAAATTCCTCCTCGACAAGGTCTTCCAGACTTTCCCCAAACGAAAGTTTGTACTCATCGCGGACACGAGCAATAGCGATGTCATGAGGGATTATCCAGCCATGGTCACAGATTATCCAGGACAGGTGCAGTGCATTTTCCTCCGGAACACCTCCAATACGGATCCGGGTGACAAATTCCCCTACGATACGAGCGGGTTCAAGGATGTCAACCCCAGCATGTACATGTTCTTCGTTGTACCTGTAGGTTTACTCTTTCCTTCATCCCACTCTACGAGAGAGCTAAACGTCGTAGGATGACCTCAGCAACCTGGACATCGCCAACGGACAATGCGTCAACACCACGGTCAAGCAGAACCTCACTTTTGGCTACCAGGGCTTACCTGGTGGCGTCAACCTAGGTGGCGGCAAGAAAGGATCCGGAAGCCTGCTTGAGGTATCGAGCACATGGCTGTTTGCAGCTGCGGTGGGAGCGGCGGTGTGGACGCTGTAGGGCTGCAGAGATGAGTGATATCGTACATGGCTTGCCACGAGTCGTTGAACAGCGGTCGTCGACACACGCGTTGCATTTGTATATATCCATTGTACAGTACGCTTTGGCATTTGCATAGCGGTCATGCCGGATCGATCCCCTATGGAGTTATACCTCAGCCTACAAGGTCGTTAAATGAGTGTAGCATTCAATCATTATCATCATCATATTTTGCCGACCTGCAAGCCAGAGCTGCTATCAACAGGACTTGTTTTATGATTGTGAGGTTACATTGCAAGGACCCAATTTTAAAAAAAAGCTGATACACTTTACATCATCATCATCATCATCACACACCAACCATATTTTTGCTCGGTCCTAGTACGAAATAAGGTAAGTTACAGAGCAAGAAAGTTCAATTGAGTTTTCCCTCACCCCTCCCACCCCACACCACACCACACCACACCACACACCCCTTTTTTCTCCTTTTAAAAGTTGACTTTCTACCTCATGCATCCTTAAAGTAGAGTAGAGTAGAGTAATCAAAAAAACGGTAGGTATCTTAGGTACCTTTGATCTCTCACCATCTCTCTGGTTGCTCTTTCCTCGGAGCCGGAGCCGGAGATGGCGGGAAATAAAAAAAAAAATCAAGGGACGCGGATAACGTCATTTTTTTGTACGGAGTGCGTAAGTAGAAGTACTTCTACAAGTACAGTACATGTAGGGGGTAAGTATGTGGGTGGTGATCTGTGTGTGTGTGGTAGGTGTGTAGGTGGAGGTGGGGGGTTGGGGGTTCTTCCTTGAGAGTTGGAAAACCGTACTCCGTACTTTGGTAGAAGTACGTAGGTGCGTTTTCGAAAAGGCACCTACCTTAGAGTACTGTAGAAGGATCAGCAAAAGTACCTTACCGTTGAAACTACAAGGGGCGGGAGATTCCATTGACTATCTCAACTAAAGTACCTTCCTTCTATCCTTACTCAATCTAGTCCACAACCAGCTTAGCTGCTTTTGTTTTCTGTGAATTGTTTGAAGATCCCCGCAGCCTGATCGTCATACCCTTTTTACTTCGTAGGTTACTTTCTACCTCGCGGCATCCAATCAAAGAATCATTATTATCATCATGACTCCAGGGAATTATTGCGGTGTGTTGTACACGAGTCATTTTCCCTTTCCCTTTCCCTTTCCCTTCCTTTTACCCCCCCCCCCCCCCCCCTTACCTTACCTACTTCTACCTCAAGGTAACTTCGTACTTGTACTAACCTTACCTCCATAGCTGCAACCTAATCGGCCGAATTTAAAAGAGTGGACAAGGGGTCAAAAAGTATGATACGTACGTACCTTACCTCATGTGTTGAGGAATTTTTGCTTTTGTTGCCAAGTCTGACATTTTGGTGGGGTGAGGACCATAAAGTACATACTCCACCTGATAATACTACCACTATAGAATTGAGTTTTCCGTAGGGGAAAAAAGGGGTTCACTTGCCGAATGGTGGGCGCGTGCGGTGGCTTGTCCAAAGCAAAAAGCTGGCACAAGTGTGGTGGGAAAGGTATTCGAGAAACAGCCTCTTCCGACAGAAGCCGTCGGAGGAGATGTTCGGAAGTTGATTAGGTTCTCTTACATATTAAAATTCTCGCTTCTTCTTGGCATCCTTTTTCAAAGTGCATAGCCAATTCTATAGCTGACTCTCTGATAACGTGGACTATAATAGAGTGGTCCACAAGGGTGAAGGAAGGCAGAGCAATGATGAGTGATTGAAGCAGAATAATCAAAGGTGGTGTTTTGGCTCTGTAATCTAGAGATAAGATGTCTTTAAGCGTCAAATTTGATTGGTTGGATCTCAAAAGAAAAACAATGGCCAAAGCAAGCTTTCTAAATGACTGCAAAATCTTCATAACCACAGCCGTCGGACACATATCAGTACACTCATACAAAAGTAAATGAAACAGTAGATAGATCAACGAATACATACAACTCCCTTCGGCCATTGCTGGCAATTGCAGCCGCCCAAACCCGCCCAGCAGAGGGTGTGCTCTGCTTTCCCCCTTCACTGCTTGCGCATCAAGTACCATCATGTCTAAGATTGGACAAACAAATAAGCCCTCCCGAGAGTATATGTTATGCTTTGCTCACCCAAGTCGCCAAGAAGCGCCCGATCCAAAAAGCCCCCAAAAACAATCAACAGACCTATTGTATATTAAACATGCACGCGTAGGAAATGAATGAATGGATGTATATGGTGGCTGACTGGGACAGCGTGACCGCTTCAGAGCGGACGTACCACATGTGGATGACTGTGACTGCAATGGCTGACTGGGACAGCTTAACCGCTTCAGCGCGGAGGCAGCACGCATGGAAAAGAATCTAACTGCAAAACGCACAGCCGCTGAGGCGTAAGTGGTATCTATTGCGACAAAGATGATGATATATGCTGGATTCCGTGTCGGAGGGCCCACCGAGGGCACAACAGATCGGATGAAAAAGCCTGCCCAGTATTATAAGGTGCGATGAATGACGAAGGTACATTGAGAAATGTAGTGGGACAAGTGTCAGGTGGTGCCTCGATAAGCCTCGGTGATTTCAGGCCATCTCTACCGAGATCGCGAGCCATGTGTGGACATTGGCGGGACGGCCAATCTTGTCGTTCAGTGGTTGCAAGTTTTTCATTCGGATGCAAAGGAGTTTACCGAGTTATCACTACCTTCGAATACCACTTTCCGCAGGCATTGTAGAATGAAGCAGTCTTTTGCCAGCGTTTGCGATATAGGGGCGAGATCACCCAGCATCTTGATCGTCCGATCAAAGAGGTGGCTCAGCTTTCCTCGCTCCACGTACTGCCCCAATGTCTTGGATTTGTATGCTGCTGAGAGTACGAGCATGTTCCCAAACTGGGCATGGGCAGTGCCCATGATGTTCGTAACCACCAACCTCCTACGGTCGACGATCCCGTCGAAAGCTACAGTACTTTCCTCGGCGGCTCGTATACATTTGACAGCGAAATTGATGGTTTCGGCGCGACGGTTGTGCCCCGAATCGGAGACGGGCTTTGGCGGTCCCATGGTGCCCGCTTGGGCGTCGGGGCTCAGCACCGGCTGATGGATTGCGTTGTTGTGAGGACCATCAACACTTTCGTGGTTTGGCGACGGAACTTCGGGAGCACTGAAGTCAAAGTCAAGTGCAGCGTGTAGGAAAGGTCGATGGATAATGTACTGGGCGCCATAGAACTTTCCGCGTAGACGAGCGTCGTTGATGTACCGGGCCGGCGGTTCAGAATCTTCCCACTGAAGATCTTGAGGGAGCATCTTTCTCCACTCCCATATGTTGGTATTGAAAGCATTGATCAGGCTGGCAGAGCGGGTTACCCTTTCGAAGTTCGGGGCCTCTGAGCAGTCGTTAGCCCTGATTGATGGGCACTGACAGAATACATCTCTTCGAGACTTACTATAAAGCTCTGTCTGAATATCGTTGAGTGACTTTCGCATCATAAGCTGGAAACAATAATATGTCATGACCTTTGCTTTGCCCGGGTCATCATGGACAGCAACCGGATGATCCGCCGTCGATTTTGGATATTCAGGAGGGGACAATACGCTTTGTATTCCGCTCGGAGGGACATCAAGCTCGGCCAATATGTCGCTGCCACCGGTCAGACAGGACACCAGGATTCCGTGAATGGTGTATTTACCTTTCCAGCTGCAAGCTTGACCAAAACGCAATTTTGATGACTTCTTTTTTCGCTTCTCTCATTCTCCTAAAGGACTCCCTAACGTACCAGTATGAGTTCTAGTGTCAATCTCAACGCACCTCGAAACTTACTCTGAGACCAGAAGACGACAAATCCTACTAGCCGTCTGAATCCATGTCAAACTTTCCAATGTGTTCGCCAGTTGACCTGCGTATAGACCGGCAAGTAGGCAGCACTGCGCGTAGATCAATTCCTGGAAGCCAGTGAGGTTGCCTAAGATGTCCGTAGCTTGTGCATAGTAAGCCAGTCCAGGTATCACATCAACGTTCCTGGCTCCGGGGGATAACTCGCCGACCGAGGACCTTGGGCTTGACCCAGCTAATCGGCCAGCGCTCATTGGAGAAGGTGCAGATGTACTGGCAGTGGAGTGGGACGAAGCAGATGGAGAGTGTCGCATTGGTTGGGAATAGGGCGGTGGCGGCGAGTCGATTTGACCTCCGGAGGGTGAATAAGAGTGCGCTGTGTGATTTGCAGTCTCTTTCAGGTTGTCCGGAACTGGTCCTGGAAGTGGAGCTCTGCACTCACAGATCTTGCCCAACGCCATCACAAGCAGGATGAGAGCCGTTTCTGGAGACCTTTCCAGAAGTACCTTAGGGCTCATCGGGCTCTGCGCCAGGCTCGACTCGCCCAATGCACCGTAAAACTGTCCGTCAGAATGCTTTCGTTTCTGCGCTCGGTTGAGAATCGCATGCGGGTCTCGCCCAGGACCGAAATTAGCATTCACTGGGACTGTGAATCCAGCTTTGTTGCAACTAGCATCGTGCGGGTTATGGCGACGCTTGAAATGCTCTACCATCCGGGTCAACTCACGCTGATCCAGAAAGGGATGTAGTATATGCATATTGTCAAGGTAACTTTGAAGAAGCCGAGTAATAGTTTTCGCCTCAAGCTTCAAGGTATTATCGGGACCAAGACCACCCACGTCGCTGTAGGGTCTTGTATCAGCGGCCGTGAAACCGGTACCCCAGAGGCTGTCCGAAGGTGATGAGGCTGGACTACTAGCCGTAGAATTCTCGTCCGCAGTACCGCTCACATTGCTAGAAGCGGGGCTGGCTCCAGCTGCACTCATAGGGGACCCGATGCCAGCCTCCCGCAGCTGACGGCCTTTGCCATAAATCCTCAATACGCCCTTGTTGATCTCAAAGTCCATAACATAGCCTTCCGCACGATCGGAAAAACCAAGCTTACTGGATTGTCGCAGTAATTGTTTGATGGACCGCCAACGAAACAGTTTCTGGGCTGCGGTATTGTGGGCGATGTAGATTTCATTGGTCTGTGCTGCGACGGGATCGCTGCCTGTCGACTCTGTCAAAGAGCCGTTGGGACTCGTGTCGACGATGCCCGTATCCTTGGCGGTGGGCTCCGAAGGCAGATTGTCAATGCCTCCAGGTAACTGGCGAGTCGTCGGTCCGGGCGGACTCTCCAACTTGAGCTGGGGTGGCTTCGTGTCAGGTCTCTCACTGGTAAGGCTCCGTCCACCGCCCATTTCTAGGATCATCTGCTCCAGTTTGTCGAATCTCCCACCCCAGTCCTCTTTGAGAGCTTTCATTTCCTCTTTGTGAGACGACAACTGGTCGATTATTTGCTGATTTGCACGATCAGCCCTGTACAGCATTAGTCCATCGTTGCATCGACAAGAAGGCAGCGACAACGTACTTCGCCGGGGCCACACTCTGATAATTGCATCGCATGCTGTTCTCCACGCAAAAGCCGCATTCGGGTCTACCCTCGTCGCATTTTGCTTTCCTCGTTCGACAAACATCACATGCCTAACAAGTCAGTTGGGAGACATTGAAGACCGAATGTCGTCAACCGACCTGCGTTGCCCGATTCCCTTTCTTTAGAGGCCTTGCGCCCGCTTGACCGAAATGACCGACATAGCTTCCACCTCCATAAGGAGGAGGGCCGGCAGTGACGGGCGATTGGGAGTATTCAATGTGGTGCGGCGGAGGATAGCCGTGGGCTTGCTCATAAGGGTGCATTGGCAGACCGGCGTGATGTACGTTGCCGTTCGGCGGGGGTTCGTGTGACGGATAGCCGCTGGGTTCAATAGGATATTGCGATGGATAGTGCGGGCCCTCACCAACACTCAAAGTTCGTCCGGGTACGTATTGATGATGGCCATCTGGGGACCGAGGGACGACGGTAGCACTACTGCGGCGCGAGTAGGCTGGGTCAGGCGGAAACCTCTGGTCTCGAGGAGTGCTCGTGCCGGAATGTTCTTGTACATAGGCGTGAGGGTTGGGACCGCCGGGGTCTGGCAGGTTTCTATTATCATGCGCCGGGCCAACATCATAAGGTGAGGGCGGGGGGGGCGGTTGCTGCGGCGGTTGGTAGGTATGTGGAGGTGGTGGCAGAGTAGTGGCATGACCTTGCAGTTGCGGTTTATGGTACTCCAAACGTTGTCTTTTCGGTTCCGGACCCGATCCATCCATCTCTTTGACTGGGACCCTCATGAGCAATCAAATCCATCAGCTCCGTCCAACATGCCAGCAAGTGCAGTATGCCACAAAAGTATTTCCTCGTCAAGGCTATGGGCCGATTGTAGTACTTCGGCGGTGGAGCTTTGGACTCATCGGAACATTTGATGCGACGAAGTTCACAGTTTAATTAGAGCTGCTTCCTTTGTTTTTGTTTTTCTTTGGGGGGGGGATTTTGTTGATTGTGTCGGGAAAAGGGCGAAAGAATGAGTTTGCAGCGGTGAGGTAGTAGAAGGTTGTTTTTGTTTCGAAGGTTCCCCGCTACCTTACTCTCTTGCTAAGGCTTTGCTTTCTATCCCCCGCTCTGCTTCTGGGTCGGGATGTGTGGCTGGGTTTGAGAGTTGAGAGACCCGAAGGGGGGATGAAATGCCGACGGTAGGCTTGACAGGCGGCTACTTGAGAGTAGTCAGAAAGGCAAAGATGGGGTGAGGGAGGATATGTGCAGCAACAATATGATGAAAAATGATAATGATAATGATGATAATAAAAATAAATAATGATCAACTAATAATGGTAGGGAATAAATTATTAAGATCAAGAATATGCGTCAAGCGGTCAAGGTTGGTAGGTAGGTATTTTCGCTTTGTTTTCTTTGGCTGGTGGAACAGATGCAAGAGCGCGGGGAAACGACGAATGTTTATTGATCCTTAAATGACCGCCTTATGAGAGTGATTGGGTGTGTGCAGCTGAGAAAGGTTCAATCAAATGGGAGATCCGGGAGAAGGAAAGGCGTTCTTTCCTCCAAAGGCGTACTCGTATGAAGGCGAAAGGTTGGGAGGGATCAAAAGGGATCAGAAGTTGAACTGCTGCATGCAGATCTTGGGTGAAGCTATTGCCATCGTTGTCAACGGGCGCGCTGACATGGACAGCCAAGCTCCAAGACGCTAGCAGAGAATCCAGGGAACTGGGAAAACGGAATGACAGGGACATGGCTGCTTCCAAAGTCTTTCTAAAAGCTTTTTCCACCCAAACAGCCACCGATGCTCCCTCGGTTTTCCACGCTACAATTCGATATCAGCCCCCAAAACACAATCTATCTACAGACTACCTTCTTCTACCTATCCCACTTTGGTTCTTCCTTCTGACTTTGCCCTCGTTTACTTACTTTACTCATACACTGAACCTTGACTACGATAGAAATCATACCTTGCCGTGGATTGGTCGACGGGACCAGATGCCATCCCTGCCCACGTCGATCCAAACCCTCTCGCTTCCTTCATCTCTCTTTACCTCCTCCTTCTCCGATTTCTACACTTGTCCCTAATTGGGTGGATTGCAGCGACTAGAGACCAACCTTGCACATCCATTGCAGCCTCACGGTGCTATTGCCACGTGAAAAGTATAAGCATATGGCGTTGGGCTTGTTGTTTAGGGTACGACCCCTTCCGTCAAACTTGACCCTCTCCGGTCGAACAACTTCGGTCTCAGCGGAACCATCTTTCGTCGCCATAGCCCATAGCTGCTATTATTATTATTATTATCATCATCATCATCATTATTATTATTATTACGATTGTCATCCTCTCCTCCTATTCTCATTGCCCAATTGCCCAACGGATTTGGAATCGTCGATTAGTCCAGCCAGAAGATGAGCGCAGGTGCCACCACCTGCCCACCAGAAGGATATTTAATTCCCAGGAACCCAAAGCCCCTTGCCTAGTCTTCCCAGTCGGAACTTTACCCCAGTCCCTTCCGCTGCTCTGATCTCCTGATCTTGCGCCCCCAGAAGTACGTTGGCACTGATCTTATTCGACGACATCCAAGGCCCTTTCCTCTCAATGTTGCAGGTAAATATGTTTTGCATCCCGGTAGGTTGAAGAGTAGACTAGGAGGCAAACATCTTCGAGAAAATCTCTGGGAGGGGGGCCAAGCATGAGCACACGAGCTGACACGCAGTACATACCCCATTCGGGATCCTCGGTGATTTTCCTAAATTCAGATGACTGAGAGAAGAGGAGGTGCCACTTTTCCCAGATCCACATGGCCTCGGTGCTGTACCCTATCTCCGCGGTCAATATCTGCAATTGTGCCCAGAGTGGGGGAACTTGGGCAGACGTGTGGGGGTAAGCTTTTTGAGAGGATCTCAGGGAGTCATCACGATCACACTGTGGCTTCGTTTGTTGAATTGCTCCAGCCTCAAGCCACGCTGAGCATCGCTTCCGGGGTCGCTGCCGGCTTCCGATCCGCGAGGAGACGCCTAGGCGAGCTTCTTGATTCCCGTCTTCGTAAATTCGTAGATATCTGGGAATCTGGAGGCGGGACAACCACATGCTTTCTTTGCATCTACTAAAGCATTGAGGTGTCCGTCAAGCACGAGACTGGATTTGAGTTCCTGTCTTTACAGTTCCTCTTGCCACGATCAAGTTGACTTTGCAGGTAAGCTTCAGACTTCAGGCTTCAGGCTTCAAAGCACTCCTGACCCCAAGCACTATCGACGTTTGACTTCGCAGATACTCAGGGGAAGCGTGGACTGTTCACAGACCGACGGTGAACCATACGTCCCCTCTACGCATGCAATTTGATTAAATCGGTCGGCTAATGTGGCAGTCATGCTCACATAGCCTCCTTTAACACAAATCGATACTGAGCGCGATCTTCCTGGTAGCAGAGCGTCTAAAAGAAAGTAGGTCAGCTCTTTGACGTTGCATGGGTGATCTCTTTTGAATAGATGCCTCTCTAGCTGCCTTTTTGCCAAGCAAGTTCTTTGACAGTCTTCGGAATTGCGGTAAGTGTGGACACCGCCCTGGTTTTTTTTCTGGCGTTGACCCGTATAAATGCACACAAAGTTTGTTATCAGCGCTGAAGCTTCCCGATTTCTGGGGGTGTCACCGCCTCGGGCTGCTCCGGGTAGTCTTGCAATTCACTTTCCCTCACACCGCCTCAGTCATTCACCGACTCTTGCCAGAGAAGGCCATCGTAGAGCTGAGGTGTGAAAAAAAGTATAAGAGCGAATGGAGCCCAGGTCGTCGGATCGCGAGCGATTTGAGATCGACTGGAATACGCCAAGCGCCAGCCTTATGAAGATGCCATGTCATGCTGCGCAAAGCACCAAAGGATGGCGTGCATGAGTCAGCTGCACCTAAAAGCTTGGGCCGTGCTCCGTACTGCAGAAAGATCTTGCGAATCCCAACTGGAAGGGAGGAGACCCTGTCCAACGACGCCGAGAATATGGGTACCCTCTTGTTGTATGCATTGGGTAAAACATGTGGCATTTATGTCGTACAATGTCTTCCAGAAGACGCGTCTCGTGCAGATACGGAAAAGAACTGAAACACTAAACGGACACAGCTGGGGCCTCCGATAGGGATCTTGAGGGTTGGTCATCTGCCATCGCAACAGCCCAAGAATGAAGCACAGGCAATCCTCTGCTCCAACGGTGGCTCGGGCCTCACTGCGTCATGCGGCGACCGAAATGGCCCGACGGCTTGAGCGCTTTTTCGACCACAAGCAACGTATCATGGGAAGAGCTTTGATTGATTGGCCGACAGTAATCGCGACCCTCCGAGACTGCAGCTCCTCCAAGGCTGGTCGAGGCTCTCCTGCATACATAGTGGCATGCTTCTGCCTATATGCTGTCATAGCCACATAACTCTGGAATTGGGTGGAAGTACAGCACTTGCGTTCAACCGGCGTCGCAAAAAGTGAGGGGACCTCTATCCATCGTTCATACACGTGGCACATATCTATGGACAAGTCCAAATGTCTGCAAGTAGTTGCTTTGTGTTTGCTCTGTATTTGTTTTACGAAAGAAAAGGTTGACTACTTGGACTTGAGTGACGTATCAATAATTAATATCCTGCTTCATTAAGCGCCATGTGCCTGACCGTCCATTGGCTCTCCTTTGCATCTTATGAAGCCAGCGCATCACTTCTCCACCTTCTCTAATTTGCTTGAAAGGGGTTGCTGTTGACGAATCTCGGATGTGCAAATTGTTGTTCATTCCTGTCCAGGTGGGCATTGCAAGCAACTTGACATAGGTTCGGGGTTGAATCGCTCGTTTGCCTGCATCAGCACGCTGCCTACAAGCTTGTGCACACGCTGTCGAAAAAACCTCTGCCAGTCCCCTTACTGTTCCATTCCAATGCAAGGATAAGCTGGAGCCACGGTATCCTCGGTGGACTGGACTGATCAGCCATTTGGCCTAGTCGCGTACCCGTCCCTTTTCTTCCTCAACAACAGCAAGTCTCTTTTCCCATCCACAATTCTCGATCAGCTGATGAGCATACGCTAGATCCAGTGGCTTTGCTTTGCATTGCCTCTCATCAGATCAGTCGCTCTCTGGATCGATAGCCAATGATGTCCTGAATGGCCTGTAAGGTCGTGTCGATATCGCTGGCAACCACAAAGCATTGCAGTATGGTCACAAGGAGACTGTTGGCAGCCTTCTGGGTAAAGCCAAGAGGAATTTAAGTAAAAGGCACGGGTTTTTGAATCATGATTGACCAAAACAGATTTTTAAATGTTCCCCCGGAGAGATTGAGGAAAGAGGTAAAGTAATATCATGATCGCAACCAGCGAGCAGGAACCATGTCACGATGAAACCAACCGTAGCGCACTTAAGATCATCAAAACTTCGTACTTACGCACAGTGGAAGCGGGCTGCACCTCATGGAGCACATATGCAGTTGGCTTGATGAGGAACATGTAGCGATAGCTGGAAAGGATCAAAACAGGCCAATTGTCTGCGAAGGACTATTAGGTCGTAACTGTGGATATCTGATATATAGAAAGTTTTCATATTGGATCTATTTGTGCTGGCTTAATTATGGCTCGCGTGGTGTATCCGTAGCACCAGCGGGTGTCAAAAAGTCTGAACACTGAGCCTCGCCTAAAACTGGACCTCCAAAAGAGCGCTCTCTTCGCATGGGATGTTCGTCACGAAACCTATGTCGAGTTCATTCAATCAAATGTTCATAAGAAGTTTAGAGTCTCTTCTTCTTCTATATTCTGAGATTTGAAGTCAAGACATCAGATCTAAGAGGCACCAAGTCGGTTGAGAACAGGTCACAATGACGGCTAATCCTCGGTGTTCAAACTTCTAACACCCTGGTGGTAGCGCAATTTAATCTCGTGCCAAGACACATATTATTCCCGCCCAATCTAGCCACCGTTGCATCTTGCTCTCTCTTTGATATCATGAACTATGAGCTCCTCTTTCCACAGCAATCCGGCCGGAGGTCCTAGGAACCATTAAATTTTCACATTGGACTGCATCCCCCTCTCCGTCGGCCTATGACGCTCCATTTCCGTCTTACTCCCCAAGATGCTTTTCCTACCAGCTCTCATTCTGAGCTTTGTCCTCCCCCTCGCCCTCTGCGTTGAAGACTTCTACAGACTCCTAGAAATTGAAAAGTCAGCCTCAGACCGAGAGATCAAGAAAGCCTATCGCCTCCTCAGCAAGAAATATCACCCCGATAAGAATCCGTGAGCTCCTCCCTGGCCCCTACCCCGTGCCCGAGTCGCCCAGCTCCCGAACGGCAGTCAAAGGAACGCCACTCTGCGTGTAGAGATTAAGGCTGACTCCTTCCATCTTTGTAGTGGCAATGAATCCGCCTCCGAAAAATTCGTCCAGATCGCCGAAGCCTACGATGCCCTCTCCGAGGCCGAAACGCGCCGCATCTACGACCAATACGGCTACGAAGGCCTAAAACAGCACCAACAAGGCGGACAAGGCGGCCGCTCCCATGATCCATTCGACCTCTTCTCCCGCTTCTTCGGCGGCTCAGGACACTTCGGACATCAATCCGGGCAGCGGAGAGGCCCAGACATGGAGGTGCGAATCTCGGTACCACTGAGTGACTTTTACAACGGACACGAGCATGAATTCAGCATTGAGAAGCAGCAAATCTGTGAAGAGTGCGAGGGGAGCGGGAGTGCAGATGGGACTGTGGAGACGTGCGGGCAGTGCGGTGGGAGGGGGATGGTGATCCAGAAGCATATGCTTGCACCGGGCATATTCCAGCAGGTGCAGATGGGGTGCGACAAGTGCGGTGGTAAAGGCAAGACTATCAAGCGCCCGTGCAAGGTGTGCGGGGGCTCAAGGGTGGTCAAGAAGAAGGCAACGCATTCACTGCATGTCGAGAAAGGCATGCCAAAGGGGAGCAGAATCGTGTATGAGAATGAGGCGGACGAGAGCCCGGATTGGGTTGCCGGAGATCTCGTGGTGCATGTGGGCGAGAAGGAAGCGGAGTACGGTGATGAGGGGCAGAGGACGGATGGAGCGTTTTTTAGAAGAAAAGGGAAAGATATGTTCTGGAAGGAGGTGTTGAGTTTAAGAGAAGCATGGATGGGTGATTGGGAGAGAAACCTCACCCATCTGGACGGGCATGTTGTGCGGTTGGGAAGGAAGAGAGGAGAGGTGGTTCAGCCGAATCAGGTTGAGGTAGTAGCGGGTGAGGGCATGCCAATTTGGCTGCAGGAGCAGGAGCAGTCAAGAGCCGGCGAAGAGGAGTATGGCCAATTACACGTTGAGTACACGGTCGTACTACCCGACCAGGTGGAGAAGTCGATGGAGAAGGAGTTTTGGGCGCTGTGGGAGAAGTGGCGGAAGAAGATTGGGGTGAACTTGGCAAAGGATAGTGGACGGCCGCCTCCAACGGAGCATAGCGAGTTGTAAGATTTGTGGGGCGAGAGGGTCAGGGTTTGTACTACCAACTGGCTTGCGGCGTTGAGTGACGGATGATCTACTAGAAATCATAGACATAGAGATATCTTATGAATTACAGGATATGTCGACTACAACATGAGCTCCTGAGGATCAGATAAGCCTCACAGCTCTGCAGCTCTCGATCCACTCCTGAGCCTAGGCGTGTGGAAGCTGCTGAAGATTGTTCTTTCGAATTAGTGTTGACATCAGTGGAAGTTGATGAAGAAAGGCAAGCAGGAGACAGCGATATGGACAAGGCGGTAGGTGAACCGCAAAGACAGCAGTGATAGGAGAAGATGACAGAGAAGGGATAGTGGTGAACAAGTTCAACGCAATGACATAGAAGAATTTGCATAGCCTAGATGTCAAAGCATCGAACAACAGTAATCGTGAAGAGTCTAGATCGACTCTTCGATGGATGGCCCTGGGTATCTTTTCGGTATCCTGTCCCCCATCTCCCGAAATTTTCTTGCCGCATGATTGAAAACAAATAATGCCACTCCCGAATCCGTCATTATGGCTGCCCATATCTATCCTGTAAAAGATGCTCCGAGTGCGCCTTTGATGTCTAGATGCAGCCTTTTCCCCCGTAAGCTCCTTTGAAAATCGCCAGTGTCCGAATGCTTCTGTGTCGATGTATATTGGAGTACTGACAATATTGAGATGATGCTGTGGCTATGTTACCCTTCAGGCCTAAGGTACGAAGTGCTGATGCAGTTTCATATGAGGTGTCTGTACAGAGAGTGCTGCGTTACCATGCTATGATACCGCAATTATGGTGATGGCAGTAGGTAGTCGTAAAGCCAATCAGCTGATGAAACTGCAGCGGATGACAATAGAGCTGAGGCCGGATCTGTGGCGTCGAGCTCAGCGTACTCCGAAATGCAAACAAGTCGTGTTCATAATATCGTACATCGGGGTTTGTGCCCGCTCTTCGATTCCTTAGGTCCCCGCTTCCTTCCATCCCGTGAATCGGACGTGCCAACGGGGCCACCGCTTCTTCCAGGATTTGTTCCCGCCCTCGTGAGTTGCGTATCAGTCCGTTGTTTCCTTAGTGCTCGAACGACCTCGTAGAACGCCTTCTCCACGTTGATGCAATTCTTGGCCGATGCTTCCACGAAGTCGCAGCCCATTTCTTTTGCCAAGGCACTGCCCTCTTGCGTAGACACTTCTCGATCCGTCACCCTGTCGCTCTTGTTGCCAACCAGCATCACGGGTGCCTGACCCCCACCCATCATCATGGTTTGAGGGACGGCTGATGGAAGATAGCCGGCAGTTGTAGGTGAGCTAGCATTCGACGACTCCTTGACTCTTTGTATTTGACTATGAAATCTCCGTATCCGTGTAAAGGATGATCGTGATGTGATGCTGTAGACAAGAACGAAGCCTTCGCCGTCCCTGATCCACTGATCCCGAAGAGCTGTGTATTCCTCTTGACCGGCAGTGTCAAGCACTTCTAGCATACATGATTGTGAGTCGATGACTACTTGCTTTCGGTAGGAATCTTCAATTGTGGGATCGTAAGTCTCAACAAAGTGATTAAGGCATAGCTAGCAAGCCGTTAGTTATGATTCGCGCGGTTGACTGGGGGTTCTTACCTGTATTGTCAAAGCAGTCTTGCCGACGCCACCGTCTCCAAGTACCACCAATTTGTACAACGTCATCTTCCCCGCCATCTTGGCGGTGCAGTAGCGAGGCCTGCTTGCTGGAAGCCAATCGATCACCTGGGAAATGAGGCAAAGAGATTCTGGGGATTTTAAGGCTGGGAGGCACGCGAGCTGTGTCGAAAAGTAATGAGTTTGGGTGCAATATATATTTCCAGCGTGGCTCGGCTTGGATGACGGCTTTATGTGCAGGGAAGAGTGTGGCGATGTGTCAGACTCTTATAACAGGCAGAAGACCTGTCGTTGCAAAACTGCGCCGGTAGCATGTGGTGGTGCAGGCCAAACGAGTTAATCGATGGGGCTCAAAGCAGTAACCCTTGCGAGCTAATCCTGAAAAGTGACGACGAGTGTTAAGGCAATGGGCGTTGACTATGCTGTATGCAGTCGAACGGTGGGACCAGTAATTTTGCGTGCCTGTAGAGTGTGCTCGAAGCAGAGTGGGCCGGCTAGGTACAGAGTTTTTGTGTGACAACGCAAGCCTTCTATTGAAATGGAGTTCCGTTTGGGGGAGATGGCGTCTATGTGAGGCGTGCAAGAAGGTATAAAGTAGAAGAGAGCAAATTGAAATGATAGGTAAGGAGCAGAGATGGAGATAGCAGTTGATATAGGGATAGAGTTGGTATTATACAAGGATAGGGTAGAGACAGCAAGATGGGGGGGGGGGGTTTTTTTATTAGCTTTAGACGTTCTGGCCTGTACTTTTTAGACAAGTCTGGAGGCTTGTTGATTTTCCTTGCACGCACTTGGATGTTACTTCACCACGCGATCAGCACGTGGAGGTATTCTTTTTTTCAATTTAAAAAAGCACCTTTTGAATTTACTAAGATATTTGGTGTCAGCCTTCTTGGTCTCTCTCTGCGTATGAAGTATCTGGTTGCCGAGCAGATGGTGGCAGTGCCCGGTTACACACACCACCTTTGTTCAATTGACCTTCCCCTCTCTGCGAATCAACTCTTGGACAACGTACGGGAGGCGGGATAATTAATGTTCCTGGTCTGTTGAACAGTCATAAATTCAATCCCCAATCAGCGGGGCTCTCGCTGAAGATACCTAAGGTGCTAAGATGAAAACGGATATAGACGACCGGAAGGAAAAAGAATTTAAGAGGCGTCCCTCTAACGCAGTATCGGGTCCCCACCAAACTACTGTTGGAATCGCTCTCTCCCAAGACAACTCCTAGTGCACCTTAATGCACCCCAAATCCCGGTGGCATCCCATCCAAACTCAGCTTACTTCTACCTCTTTCTGACACCCGCATCTTAGCTGGCTTGATTAACCCCATCACTCTCTACCCTTTCAGGCACTGGCAGCAGCAGCAGCAGCATCAATATCAGTATTCTTTCCAGCAAATTTACCCCTTATGCGCATGTCAGGGACCACAGCCGGCCTGACGCAAGATTAATGTTCAAGATGGACTGTGCTGTATGCAGCCATGTGGCTTTACGCAGATCTTTTGATGCTGTCATGTCTCGAGTTCTCCACGGGACGAGGGTATGCTTGTCGGGATCGTGTTCCAAGTGATTCACCAATTGTCTCAAGGGGCAAAATCAACAGCAAGTGGTGCGGTAATACGCAGAAATGCCATTGAGTCAAGCCCCAGCTCAGCTCCTTCAGGAACACGGCCCTTTCCGCGCACACGGCATGGTATCTTAATTTCTCAACCCATCAGCTTCCTTTCGATTGGCTTGACAAGCACTAACAAGGCTTGAGCCATTCCATGTGCAGAGATAACCAACGTCAATATGACACGGAATCCCGCTGGCACGGATCGCAAGGTACATATTAGGGGCATGTAGCCCACGCCAGCGGCGGCAAGACACAGTTGTGATGACATCCCCATGTTGAATGGGAAAGCCAAGAACTTCTTGTCGGCTTCCTACTTCTGCCGCGATAACGTCCTTAATACGTCGCCAACTTCTTCTACGAACGAATGGGAGAAGCACATGGACTTCCCCAATCATCATCAATCTACTTCTAGGCCGCAAGCGTCTTATAATCCGTCATTCATCGCCCTTGTGTGGGCCAAACTCTAAAGATCTTGTTGTATCGTGTTTTCTCTACCTGCCAATTCGCTCACCATCCTTTACTGAGGTTCAGGGATTCTGGCTGTACTCAGCCTGTACGATATCACCTGGGAGAGCCTCTTGCAAATCAAATACCGCATGAAGAAACAACGTCGCGGGAGCATTTGCTGAACTAAGCCAAGGTAAGGGGGGGTGCGCTTTCAATCAGAGGTCATTTCCGCCGTTACTCGAAGGGACGCATAAGATTTGATTCCGAAATTGCCGTACTCAGTTGGCGCCTCGCACATATTAACAATTGGTTTCTCAATATCATACATATCCTGTATTTGACCAATGAAAACCGCATACTCAGGTTCTTGGAAGAAGGACAAATGAAGTGGTACGAAATGTTCGAAGCGTACTGACCGGTGAAGGAGATGCCTATAGAAAGATCGCTGGGGTCAATACGTCGTCCGTTTTCCATGAGCATTCGTTCGGCTTGAAGCTCGAGTCTACTTATATCACGATGTAAATGTGCTAGACGGTGAACTGTCAATGCGCCTGGTAGAACTGGGCTCGGACAATGTCGCATCAGGTTGTATTCAGCATCGTACGAAGTTTCAATAGAAGGGTGCAAAAGTGCCATAAAGAGCGTGAATGCAGAAAGCTTTGTACTGGCAACGAATGATGGATTCATCGTAGGTCTAGATGTTAGATAATAAGCTGGCACTATCCATGGCAAATGTACGGGTTTTTAGCTTCTAGCAGACTTGAACCTTGTCTTTTCCAATATGTGTGAGGCCAATGGCATTAGAGGAATATCTCATCCTTCGATCTTTCCCAGCGTTGGCATCGGAAATCTGGTCCCCTGTACAATTCCTTATTTCTTACCCAACACTGGCCGACACTGGTACTCTTTACCTTGCCAATCCGTTACGATCAATTGCTGTGCATCTTGCAAGATGTATGCCGAGCATGAACGTTTGGGCCAAAGACGCGGGGCAAGATGGCCGCCGAGCCTTTGGTCCGATCGAGTCACCATATAGACTTCAACGAGCAGCTATAACGAGTGCTCCTTTCTGGTGCTCGACTAGTACAGTGTATATATGTCCAAACACTTAATTTCGATGATCGACAACCCCCGGACTCCAAACAATTGAGCGCTCTTTCCCAAATGGCGCCACAACCCGCCCACCCGCAGGACGAAGTCCAAGCCCATTCGATCCATGATCCAGAGTCTTTCTGGGCACATCAAGCAGAACAGCTGTATTGGAACAAGAAGCCTTCTCGGGCTCTGGCGCGGCCAACAAGGAACCTCTTCAATGGTATCTCGTATCCCAGCTTCACCTGGTTTCCGAATGGAGAGATATCAACATCCTACAATTGCGTAGATCGGCATGTATTGAATGGCAATGGGGATGCGACGGCTATCATATGGGACTCGCCAGTCACTGGATGTAAGGAGAAATATACATACACTCAGCTATTGCACGAGGTGGAAACACTTGCTGGTGTCTTGAGGGAAGAAGGTGTGACGAAGGGAGATGTCGTGCTTGTGTACAGTATGGAAACCTTTCGTTAGGGGGTATATATCGGTGCTAAGACCTACAGTGCCCATGATTCCTGCTGCGCTTTTCGCAATACTGGCAGTCTCCCGTCTGGGCGCTATTCACACCGTCGTGTTTGGAGGGTTTGCACCTGCGTCATTAGCACAAAGAATTGAGGCGTCTAAACCTCGAGCCATCATGACCGCCTCTTGTGGGATAGAGGGTTCAAAAGGGCCCATAAATTATAGACCATTCATTGAAGGAGCTTTGCAAAAAAGCAAGCACAAACCAGAAAGGACTATAATATGGCAAAGAGAGCAGTTGAGATGGCGTCCAGTACTCGAAGAGAGAGGGGACAGGGACTGGCAGGGTCTCGTGAGTAGCGCCAGAAATAGGGGAATCAAAGCAGAGGCTATCCCGGTCAGAAGTAGCGATGGAATCTACATAATCTATACAAGTGGCACAACAGGGTTACCAAAAGGAGTCCTCCGAGAAGCAGGTGGACATGCTGTGGGTTTGAACCTCTCAATCAAGTACTTGTTCGGAGTCCGTGGTCCGGGAGATGTCATGTTCTGCGCGTCAGACATTGGGTGGGTGGTCGGGCATTCATATATACTATATGCACCTTTGCTTGCCGGAGCAACCACCATTCTCTTTGAAGGAAAACCCGTTGGCACCCCAAATGCCAGCACATTCTGGCGGATAGTCGAAGAGCACAGAGTCAATGTGCTCAGTACGGCTCCCACAGCCCTGAGAGCCATCAGACGGGATGATCCCGAGAACAAGTTTTTCAAGGAAGCGGGCCAACGAGGAGGCCTGAAGCATCTTAAAGCACTGTTTCTTGCCGGTGAAAGGAGCGAACCGAGTATAGTACGCATGTATCAAAGGCTTCTCGAGAAATACTGTGCGCCTGGGGCTCAAGTCATTGATAATTGGTGGTCGTCGGAGTCTGGGTCTCCAATCTCAGGGCTGGCTCTGAAAGCCGCTGCTGGCAAAGACTTCAACAGCACAGAAGTCCACAAGACCCTGCCAATCAAGCCTGGATCAGCAGGCAAGCCGATGCCGGGATTCGATGTTAGGATAGTCAACGACGAAGGAGAAGAGATTGGGAAGGGACAGATGGGCAACATCGTCCTCGCAGTCCCGCTTGCTCCGACGGGCTTCACCACGCTTTTCAACGACGAGGAAAGATTTTACAAAGGTTACATGAAGCGTTTTGATGGCAAATGGATCGACACGGGGGATTCCGGCATGCTTGACGAGGATGGCTACGTGCACGTAATGTCGCGGTCAGACGACATCATCAACGTGGCTGCTCATCGTTTCAGCACCGGCGCCATTGAACAGGCCATAGCTTCTCACCCGACGATCGCGGAATGCTGCGTGGTGGGTATTCCAGATGCGTTGAAGGGACACTTGCCTTTTGCTTTCGTCACCCTCTCTACGGCGCAACATCCGGAATCCGCGGTACCAGATGACAAATTGTTCAAAGAAGTCCAACTGTCAATCCGCGAGCAGATTGGCGCTATAGCGGCACTGGGTGGTATGATCCAAGGTAAAGGCATGATACCAAAGACGAGATCGGGCAAGACACTGAGGAGGGTGCTAAGGGAGCTAGTGGAGAATGCCGTGCATGGCAAATTCGATAAGGAGGTGCAGGTGCCGGCGACGGTGGAAGATGCAGGGGTCGTGGAGGTGGCCAGGGGGAAAGTAAAGCAGTATTTCCAAACCAAGGCTGATTTGCATAAAGCGACGGAAGTGAGAGCGAAGTTGTAGATACTCAAAATGTCAAATTCCGTAGATATGACCTCAACACTATCTGGAGACGAAGAATAACAACAGTGATTTGCCTTCTATAGATTGATCACACCGTAAAGCTTCTTCGTAACCTGTAGAATTCCACCTCCCATGCTGATATCACCAAGCCTCGCCCACATTCTGCCCACCCTGTCTTTGCTTTTAACCTCATCCATTTCCTCCATCCCAATGGACCACAAATCCTTCTTACCCCCTCTCGATATATATAGATATTCTGCACTCCGCACTCCCTCCCTCGCCACCCTCTCGATCTGCCAACTGTGCCGCCACCATGGCGCACTGGCCTGTCTCCAGCTCCAGTTCCCTGAACACTGAAGTGTAAATTAAAGCAACAAGTTTTCTCGACTGTGAAAACGTGGGTCGAGGGTGGATGGGCACAAGTAGCCGTGTCCGTGATCACGTAGCTCGCTCGATGTTGCTGTTCGAAATCTTCAAGCCGTCTGTCCTCGAAAGCGAGCAGTGCGCACAAGGAGTACAGATGATGATTTTCCACGTTCTAGGAAGCTAAAAGGTTCATCATTGTCCTTGCGCTTGACTTGGTCGCGCGTAAATCCGTAGTTATTTTGGGAGTTGCAACGTTGTTGAGTGAAGGTGGGCCAGTTGGTCGACGAGGGTGTGGAAGGGACTGGGCGGGATGGGATTGGATTAGATTGGGGAGTAGAGAGGGAAGGTCTGGGGTTGTGTAGAAGAGAGGCGCTTTGGGCTTGGGCTTTTGGCTGTCGGGTGGTCGCAACTTGGGGTTCTACCCCGGTCAATTCAGAGAAAGGTGATGTCGCAGTGTTGCTGGAACATCCTTGAGTTACGAGCGGGGAAGGATCAGCTGTTGGAGCAGGTCACCAGAATGGTCGTCAAGAGGGATTCTGCTCCGCAGTGCTGTATGATCTTCGGGCAAGGTATTGTCAGATCCATCATGATTTGTGTGGTGACACGGCGCATCTTCCAGCCCGTAATCTGAAGAAGCTAACCCGGCCAGAACAATTGAGTTTTGGTGGAAGGAATGACGCCCGGCAGCCAGCGGAGCCAGATAAGGACAGAGTAGTTAAGTAATGAAGGTCATTGCGGATTTCTAGCTCACGCCTCTACTACTGCCGCAAAAGTAATTTTTCCAACTGGGTTTGTAGATTGATCTTCAGGTTATCCAGTTCAAAGGGGTGCAAGAGTCCATGCTCAAGATAGTAAGCAAATCTCACATGTTTTATCTCAATTCTGATCCGTGGTTCACTCAGTATTGAGAAGCGCGGGAGGTGAAATGTACAAGGAATATGTCTTTACTAACGAAATAATGAATGATAATAATAATAATAATAGACCCTTCCCAAGCAATTAGAGGGAAATGATACCGATGAAAGGCGCTAAATGAATCCTGTATTACTACTCTCTTCTCTCGTGGGTCACCAACAAATTCCCATGTTGCTCTCGGGAGATAGCTGGTCTCTCAACCCTGGTAGCGCCAAGTCCATCAGGTGTTAGTCTCTTCGATAGTAAAGTACGATGAGCAACTAACTGACTCGTTGAGGTCTTAGTTCACTTACTTGGTATATGGCCGATAGAAAGAGGCTTGGATTGAGAGTCGAGACTGGCTCCTAACACCCAAAATCCCACGGAGTCGACAAAGGGAAAAAGTTGTAAGGAGTACGCTAAAGATGAAACGAGTGACGGGATATTGTCCGGAAGCGTTGTCCCGCTTACCGTTATCCTCACATTAGCGTCGGTTATGTTGATCGCTTCCTAAACACTCACCAGACTTATACCCACTGAGCTTGGGCTCTCCTACTACCCCTTGTCGTCAATCATCGCTGATGAGCATTCTCATTCGTTCATTCGTTGCAAACAAGGATAATAACAACAAGATAAACCCATGCACAATGCCCTTTATTCCCCCCCCCCTCCCACCCCCTGGCTCTCCCGGCATTTCGTTAAAGGCGCCGAGACATCTTTCCAAGCTGCATTTTGCTGCAGGGTTAAATGGGACTATCAAGCGAAAAAAGGGAAGGTCCATCCAGCCCAATTCGTTGTCAATATCCATGTCGCGCCCGGTCAATGGCTGCCCTGACTGACCCAGCTTCCCCTCAAACCTCATCTTCTGAGTGATGGAAGTCTTCGGACTTGATGTGTTAGTTATGCACAATTCAGGTTGCAAAAAGGCTTGCGTGCGTCTGTTGGTACGTGTCTCCTTTTTCCCAATTCCCTGTTACTTGGAAAGCGTTGCGCCATTGGCTTCACAGCAACATGTGGGGGAAAATGCTGGACAAAACCTTTTCCCCTCCAGGATAATCACGTACATAAGTCCCGTACATATTGGGCTGGAAAAGCTGATGGTACCAATAGATTACCTTGTGTTACTGCAAAGCATGAGCGCTACGCGCAACTTACATTCATTCAATAAGTACCCGTAGGAGTCACGATAGACGAACGACGTGCGGGAAAGATAGTCATCATCACCCAAGCAGGGGGCTTATCACACAGGACCGTTCCCCCCCTAAATCACCGCCGTACCTCCAGCAAAGGATGAACCTAAAATCTCGTTAGAAAAGTCTACCCGGGTGAGGAAACATACTCACAGCCATCGAGGCCCCCTTCTGTTGTACCAAAGACTCTTGTGATTCTGCCCGCCGTCTTGACGGACTCGTCCGTATATTGCGTTGGCGGGCTGGCTACAAATTCAGAAGACGCAGAGCACGAGTCAAGACAGACATCCAATTTCTTACGAGTCTGACGGACTTGGTGGTACTCGTACTTTGCTCCATCCGGCGGCTTGTCATCCCCCTCATCGGTGAGTAGAGGCATCTGGGAGCTGTGCTGGGGATATGGCGCTCGACAATGGCTACCACTTCGCGGCGCACACCCTACCTACACCTACGGATACACCATATGATAGCCCTTCTATGGAAATATCAGAACAATTCTCAACCCGGGAATGTTCATCACCATCCTCTGAGAATTCCCCCCTGCCTTTTCCCCCTACCGAGGACATATATTTCCCGAAGCAGGCAGGGATCACCGATGATGGCAATTTCGACATGACTCCGGCCCACAAATCTCAAAATCTTACCCCAAACAATCTGGGCATATCTCTTGTCACTCAAATACACTCGCTCAGGAAAGAGCTCGGAAGCAAGAATAGTATGATAGGGAGCTTGGAAGAGAATTTGCACAGGAGCAGAGCCGAGAATGAGCAGTTGACCAAGGACCTGAAGATCCAGAAAGCCGAGGTAACTTTGGTTAATAAACAAATGCAATCACTCGAAAAAGATATGCTCCAAGCACTAGAGGACATTGCAAAAGAGAGGGACAATGCGGTCGAAAATGTTGCTGATACTCGGAAACGCTTGGAAGACTCCTTGCGCAAACTGCGCGCACAAGAAGAAGATGCTAACAAAGCACACGCGCTTTGGGAGAAAGATAGGCAAACCTGGGATGACAAGAGGCGAAAAATGGAAGGCAGGGTTCACGTCGTGGAAGAGCGTCTAAAGACTATGGTGGCTGAGATGTTAATCGTCCAGGATACAGACCACAAAAGCACTGGCATGGGTGACGACGTGGACGACGAAGGCATAAAGGCCACATGGTTCGGGAACGGCAACGACACTTCTGGCATTCCTGCCATGTCCCGTGTGAGCAAGAGAAGTCTTGATGAGTCCTACGAAAGTAAATGGATTTCAGATTTTAGATCCTCGAGGATGAGTGGTTTGCATAGTCTAGGAGGTTCACAAATGAGTGGTTTGAGCTTAGCAGAAGAGCTCGATTTCGACGAGGGCGAGAATGCTGCCAAGGAGGAAGACAATGATCAGAATGCGCTGCCTGAGGAAATCTATGCTTCAGCAGGGCGATATTCAGTAGAAGAGAAGGCTAGGAAAGTGAGAGACTTTCACGCAGATATTAATGAAGAGCCGCTTGAAGACGAGACCTTGGGGCAACACTCCATAGGCATCATCAACGACTACATCGACTTTCCGGGAAAGCAGCTGGGGACTCGTTACACGGAGACTGGGACGCAGTGCTCTCCTCCCCCGTCTCCCTCGCTACAACAACAAGAGCCAGGCGTTCTGCAACAAGGCATTGGGCAAACAGAGCGTACGGCCAATCAAAGTCGGAAGCGCATTACCATTCCTCAATTGTTTGTCGAGCAAACACCGGTTATAGAAGCCGCTCAACCGAAGATTTTGTCTATGGTTTCTATAGGCAGCCAGACCATCGGGCAGCCTGGAGACCCTGCTTCGACAGCAAAAGCAAACAATGAGACTTCTGTTTCTGCTCCTTTCGGTGCAAACGAGATGAAATCGGCATCCACGCAAACATTTGAGGACCCTATACCAGTATCAAGTCCTGCAAGTTCCCGTCTTTCGCCTTCGTGTATGGATGTACCAGTAATAGCAATCCATCCACCAGCTTCGAGGCCTTCATCGTCCCGCAATAGTGTTGTGCTCCCACCTCGCACCAAAAATGCAGCTTGCCAAGTGGTCATTGAGCTACCGAGAAACATGCAATCAACCTCGATGCAAACCGAAGAGACTAGGGCTGACAAGCGACCTGTCAGAATGGATCCGAGGTTACCGTCGATCGATCTTCCAACTCAACACCCTCCCCGGTTCGCTGAAAGAAGGAAACAGGCAAGAACTACGTCGGGCCCAGAGTCATCAAAGCATAGCCTTCGGAGTCAAGCTCCGACAGGAGCAGAAGAGGTAAAACAAAGTGCAAGAACTACTAGGATCAAGGATGCATATCCCGGAAACAATGATAACGGACCTCTGAACCACAATCAGCCTTCTGGTCCCAGAAGGCCAATCAGATCCGAAAGCATATTCGCTGGGTTCAATGTGTCGAGCGACGACGATCGCGAGAACGTTCAGCATCACTTCAGCGATGACGAATTCCTTAACGCAGCTCCCGTACGGAAGACGCTATCGAAAGTGCAAAATTCGTGGAAATTGGTACCGCATCTCAAGGACTCGGTCTTGGAGAGGCTCGAGTCAGCCTCTGAGGAGGCGGAAGACGAGAAGCCTGTGAGCGTACCTAAACCAGCGACTGCGAAACCGAAGGCCCAATCACATACGACATCAAAGACCTTTCATACCAGACCGACGGAGAGGCGTCGAACAGGGCCTAGCAATGTGAGGCAGCCGGATATACGACGAAAGGCTCTGGTCTCGAACAGCATTGTAGAGCACGGACAACGAGGCAAGAGTCTTGGCGAATCAAGTGCCTTAGGAAGCGAGGCAACAGTCGCGCCACCTTTTCCTGTGCCCACAAGATCGAGTTCTCGGAAGGTTCCTCTCAGTGCCAGTGACGGAGCTGCCAGTCCCAGTCCGCACACTACGACCTTCTTCAGCGCTCAACATGGTCAAACTTACGATAAGTCTCTCAAACAACGAAGAATAATTCGTAGAGTCCAGTCCGCCGCCGCTGTGATACAGCCACCGGTACCCCTACGACCTGAATCGAGACAGTCATTGTCAGCATCTACCACGGTACCTCCAAGTCCAAAGTCGCATGCTCCGCGGCGCAATAAATTCGTACTACCGTATGGTAGTGTCGCAGAGCTATCAAGTCATTCAGCCCTTCCTGAGATCCCTGCAGGAGAGACGCCGATCGAGACGCCCAGAGAGCAGACCAGTGTCGCTGATACCATTGCTCAGACAATGGTAGGAGAATGGATGTGGAAGTACGTGAGGAAGAGAAGCTCCTTTGGTATCACCGATAATCCTCAAGTGGAATTCGAATCGGGCCGGAATGGAGATAACGGAAATGGCAGTGGCGTCAGACATAAGCGATGGGTATGGTTGGCACCATTTGAACGAGCAGTGATATGGAGCAGCAAGCAACCTACGTCTGGACTTACTTTACTGGGCAAAGGAGGCCGAAAGCGTATGTTGTCGTCCGATAATGTTGTGGAATGCGCTGATTTCAAGGTCTAGTTGCAATTCAGTCGGTCCTCGACGTCAAGGATGATACGCCACTGCCTAAGAGTGCAGGCTCTCAGGCCATCTTTGACCGCTCAATCTTAATACTGACTCCACAGAGAGCTCTAAAACTCACGGCAACCTCACGGGAGCGACACTACATCTGGTTGGCTGCTCTGTCTTACTTGAGTCTTTCTCGTCGAGGATTGGACGATCTTGCCAGCCCTGCGCCTCTACTCACACAGGAATACCAGTATCTACCCATGCATGAGCCTACGACTGGATCTCGTTGTCAAGACTCGATCAAAACCGCCAAAGTCAAAGAGCGTCCGTCGATAGGCTCCCACTCGTACTCGTTACCGATAGGTTTGGTCGAACAGGAGATCATTGAAGGAGCGAAATTGCCTTGGGAACATGAGGAAGCTGAATCCGACGATGCGGCGGAGCCTCCTCAAGTGCATCGAGTAGCTGCCGCCGCTCGAAAACGCAGCAGCACAGGGCCCCGTCCGGTGCCACTAAGCGCCTTTCACACTTATCCCAACAATGCCATGGCAGTAGGATCGAGTTGCAGTTTGCAAGGCCCTACTTCACGAGAAAAGTACGACAGATACACACCTCGGTCTCAAGCAGGATCAGGAGGCAACCCTACGCAGCGTACTCTGGCCCGTGGCATCTCTGACAATAGCATCACGCTGTCTCCTGTAGTGCCGGACAACTTTTTTGAGTGTGCGGGAACGGTACGGATGGAAGCATTCGTGGATGGAAAGGAGAAGGAGTACATAGTCACTGCAAAAGGCAAGGGCTACGGGGCACGGCGAGGGCGCAAGAAAGACATGAGCTTTTGGGGTTTTGATGCCTCGGCCGCTGGCAGTGCAATGGGAAGTGCAAGGGTGGGAGGGGAGGATCCCTTTACCGGATCTTAGGCAGGGATCGGATTGATCTTGAGGCGCACAGTGCAATGTGGCGGAGGTATCAGGTGCAGGTGCAGGAGCTATGGCGATTGGAGATTCCCAAAGGAGAGGCGAGATGAATGTGCGAAAGCAGAATGCAACCATCCAAAATATAATCATGTATCTATCCACCATCTGTTGATATAGCACGCATGGCCAATAGGAAGCATCTTCAATACATCCATCGGCTTTTGGTGAGATTGGCCTCAATGGATACACACAATCCATCATACGGAAGTCCGAGAAAGACGATTTGATGGCTAGACCGCCATTGCTTCCAAGCTCCTTTTATCTCTTGGACGTTTCAGACATGGGGCGATTGTATTTTGCGGCGGCTTGATAGAGTCTTGATTGGATGGAAGGTGATACTGTAAGTTTGAACCGGAGAGCGAGATAAGTTGGTGATAAGGCTGAGATTAATTGATCAAGCCTCTATTCTCTATTTGGTTGACAAGGAAGGGGGGGGCCTCGGGCTTCGCTAGGGTTGGCCCAAGTAAGGTAAGAACATAAGAGGCCTTCCTTTTGGCCCCCGGTTGGCCCCCAAAGCGAGACCAGTTACGTTACTGTACTACGTATACATTTACTATACTTCTACCAGCGCCGCGCGTTAATATCTTCCACACAAATTCATTCATCCCCGATTTCCACCCCTTCCCCGAATCCCATTCATGCTCACACAAATTACTCCTTTAGGATTCTGATCCTGCGGATACTACCTTGGTCTTATGAATCCAGCCGAGATTTCGTGGCCTACTTCTAATGCGGCAAAGCTGTTTGGTTACATTTCATCCGTTTTCCGTCGGCCAATTGCCTTTTAAGTAATGCAGAGAATTTATTGAAACACGTGGCTTACCTCTTGACGCTTACCATCCTGCCCATCTGCCACTCAGAGCCGTTGACATTGATATCTTCTTTACTCAGCTTTTTCCTTCGGGCTTATTCTCAACGGAAGTTGCAAAAGGATTTTATGTGGGTCTCGAGCAATGTAGTTACGAGTCTGACGATCAGAGTGCTGCTGCTGCTGCATCTCTTTGCTGTCTTTGCTTTAAGAATGCTTTGTCTGCCACTTTCCATAAACGTCCGTCCACCAACGTCACCCCTGTGCTTCCTCTTTGTCAGTCGCTATCTATATCTGCAATATAGGTTCCTGTGCAGCCGGCTGTCTGCATATCTCTTCCCTATCATTGTTGAGACGCTGGCATTCTCACCCTTCTCTTAATATCCCACATTTCATCCCCTCCCAGTCATTCGTTTACATCTTCGTATCCGGAGCACTCCTGCTACTAAATCTATACCACTCATCGCAATGGCTCCACTCACCCTCTTGACTACCCTTGCGAGCATCTTGGCTCTCTCCGCTTCTGCCACCGCACAAACTGGCACCGGCACCGGCACCGGTCTCCCATTCTCCTCCGCCACCGTGGGTGCCCCGTACCCTATCTCCAACGCCACTCTTCCAACTGGCCCTTCAGGTCTTCCTGGAAGCCCAATCCAGTCAGGAACCACCTGTCCTGTCCCCACCACCGTGACAACGACAACGCAAGTCACCGTCACTGTCACCGTGCCAGCTTCTAGCGCAGCTGCCCCGACCGCACCTTATCCCATCCCTGGCAGCAGTGGTCTGCCCGTGGGTACTGGCACCGGCACAGTATATGCAACGGCAACAGGGTTCGCAAAGAGGATGGAGATGAGAGGATTGAAGCAGGAGAGGAAGGTGAGGAAGCCGGCAGCTAGGTTCTGGTAGATGCTCAGAGGGCAGTCAGACCTTGATGGATCTGTGGTAGGCTGGCACTGGGATACGTGCGCAACTTTTACTTTCTGGAGCGGTGTCACCGCCAGGTTGGAGCCATGGTTCGGTTTGGGATGGCTTTTTGGATTGGTTTGGGTGGGATATAGACTTCGCTTCTTGGAGATGATTGATTCAGTTCGGGGGTATAAAACACTGACTAATATCTTCCGAACACACTCATTTTTGGTACGCCATGGTCTGACAATGACGATCATCGGATGGATGCAGTGCCCAGCTAGACGAGCACTCCGCAATAATATAATAAGATGCTCACCCCCGTTCATTCGCTCCCACAAGAAATGAAATCGGCTTGCCACTCACTCACTACTTATAAAGACATCTATCTCAGCGTAGAACCCTCCTCGCGCGGTGAAAGTGGACCTTGTCGTAGAAGCTTGAACCTCGGTGACATTTCTTCCCTCCCTCCATGCCACACACGACCGAGTGCTCGAGACTCAATGGCGCATTTTTCGCATGACCACGACTTTGAAATCAGCGTGTTCAAATTCTGGCCTCGCGTGCCTTGACATGGCATGACATGAAAACAGAAACCCTCTCCCCTCCCTGCTTCACTCCTCTAACCCTGCATCCACTTAATCGCAGATTCAACCTCCACCATATCATCTCTCTCCCCCCCCCTTCCTTCTCCTCCAATACACCACACTCATCCCACCCACCCCATTCCCACATTCCCACACCCTTCCGCGCCGTTGAAACCAACCAACCAACACACACGCCGCACACGCACACCCACCCACGCCACCCCCAACGGCTCACCCTACCCTACACTACCCTACCCTACCCTACCCTGCACTACCTTACCTCACTGACTTCAGCTCACTTGCCTCAGCTCACTTACCTCACTTACCTCACTTACCTCACCTACCTATCTTACCTCACTTACCTCACTCACCTTACCTATTTTACCTCACTTAGCTCCAGCTCTAGCTCCAGCTCCAGCCCACCAACTTTGACCTTCCCTTCTGACTTCCGACTTCCGACTTCCGAGTTCGGTAGTAGGAGCCGCCGGATCCGAATACTGCGTAAAGAATAAATAAAGAAAATAAAGAAAAAAAAGAAAAAAAAGAAAAAAAAGAAAAAAAAGAAAAAAAAGAAAAAAAAGAAAAAAAAGAAAAAAAAGA